>JAYESA010000616.1:0-130189 GCA_036927795.1 Iris macrosiphon
CCTGAACTCGCTCTCGGGAAGGCACTGTAGATTCTGTATTGCTAAATCACCCTTCTGTTTTGCCAATTCCCGTGCTCTATCAATGCCCCCACATTTATGAACCAAATCTATAGCACTTTCTAAAGACCCAGGTTCACTGAACTCGGAGTCGATGATATCTCTGAGTGCCTTTTCCTTCTTCAAGGCGAAAATGACTGGAGCAGTGAGATTTCCCTTGCAAGGTCGCTGCCAGCCGGTTTGCCAAGTTGTTCAGCTGACTGGGTGAAGTCCAGGATGTCATCAACCACCTGGAAAGATAGGCCAAGATTTTTCCCATACTCGTACATCTGCTCACAAATGTCGTTGCTGACGGCACTAAATATAGAAGCAGATTTCGTGCTTGCTGCTATCAAAGATGCAGTCTTGTAGTAGCTTTTGAGTAGATAATCTTCAAGAGTGACATCACAATTGAAGAGGCTGGATGCTTGCTTAATTTCACCACTAGCAAAATCCTTGATGACCTGTAGTACTCAAATGTCAGGAGATGTTACTTCTATAAATTTGGAAAAATGCTATGTTGTTATTTATATGTTTTAGGACAAAGGGACGTTTGGTACAAGGAATTTTTTTTATTTACAGAGGGGGGGGGGGGGGGGGGGGGGGGGGGGGGGGTGGGGGTGTATATAGAATTGTGAATATCCGGGTAAATAATTTACCCACAAAACATGGGAATCCTATCCCTTAAGAATAAGTGGGTATATTTTTTGTCCGGAAAAAAAAAATTGTGTTATTTTTTTTGTTTTTTCTATACTATTTTTTTTCTTGTTTTTTATCCTTTTTCATTTTTTTTTTCATTTTTTTTGGGTTTTTTTTTCAATTTGTAGCAAAAGTATATTCACAAAAGAAAATGAAGTAGAAAAATCTTCTCTAATGCAAAAGTATTGAAATACTTACATTTTTTCAACTTCCAAGACTTCTCCTCTCCTTCCTTTTTCTAATTATTTTTTATTCATAATTGATGACATGGAAGTGAAGACAATGTTAAGTACATTGTCTAGAACTAGACAACCATCTTCACAATGTCTTCTATAACTTTTGATCTTCACAATTTACTTGACAATTGCATTGGAGAAGGATTTTTAAATAAAATTGTCATTCCTATGTGGCAACAACTTTTTTCCAAAGACACAACAGGGTTGGAGATGCTCTTAGTAAGTGAAGTAAAATGGATCTGGTTAACAAGTTTTACAAGATTTTATGTACCTGGCTAATGAGCTTTATGACTTGGATGTTTTCCAGATTTGCGAGATACCAAGAAGACTGTGCAAACATGAAGTCTCCTGCTAGTATTGCCACCCTTGTTCCATAGAGTTGATGGATTGTTTCCTTCCCTACAACAGGTTAAGATAATTCGATCTATGAACTCAAATTGATACTCTCCTTTTTATTTACATAGCCCAATTAGTAGCAATTACATAGTGAAAATAATAATAAATTAATTATTAAAAACATAATGCTATGAGGGTGTAATATTTCTTTGCAGTTAAAGAAGTTAATGAGTGTAGAATTAGAATAATGAAATAGTTTTTATAGATGAAAAAGACTACATATATATAGGAGAGGCTGACCACTCTTATTATTCTACCCGATGTGGGACTAAAGCCCACTACCTAATATAACGCTTAACACCCTCCCTCAAGTTGGAGCATATATATCAATCATGTCCAGCTTGTTACACAAAAATTGTACCCGATGACCCAAAAGAGATTTCGTGAAGATATCGGCTATATGATCACCGGTCCTCACGTGATGTAACTTTATCATTCCCCTTTTATACTCATCACGGACGAAATGGACATCAATTTCAATGTGCTTCGTTCTTTCATGAAATACATGATTGGTAGCAATATGCATAGCAGATTGGTTATCACACCACACATCTGCTGCTTTAGATCCTGCTTCTTCTCCCAGCTCTTGTAGAAGATGCTGCAGATATAACACTTCTGCCGTGCCATGGGCAATGGCTCGATATTCTGCTTCGGAACTTGATCGTGCGATCACACTCTGCTTCTTACTCTTCCACGATATCAAGTTTCCGTCAATAAATACCGAATAACCAGACGTAGGTCGTCTGTCTGTCAGGCTGGCACCCCAGTCAACATTAGTAAAACATTCAACATTTGTATGTCTCTAGTTTTCCATGCGAATTTCTTTTTCATGATTCTGAACTAAATAGCGCAGAATTCTGAGAACTGTCTGCCAATGTGGAACTCGTGGAGAAGACATAAATCTACCCGCAACACTGACGGCAAAGGAAATATCTGGACGAGTCATAACTGCCAGGTAGTTGAGTTTTTCATCCACTAGACGATATTGATCTGGATTCGTCATCAGGACCCCCTCGTCGGGGAGTAACTTTTCTCCTGGGTCCATTGGCAACGTTGCACCTTTGGCTTGGATTATTCCTGCATCATTCAGTATGTCTAGCACATACTTCCTCTGTGACATGACAATGTGCTTCTTTTTCCGTACAACTTCAACTCCCAAGAAGTAGTTTAATGATCCAATATCATTGGTCTGAAATTGTTCTCCAAGAAACTTCTTCAGCCCCGTAATGTCCTGACTGTAGTCTCATGTGATCATAATGTTATCAACATAAACACCAAGTAGAATCCTTCCCGCCGATGTCTGTCGATAAAATACCGAGTGATCCTTCTTCGATTGACTCATGCCAAACTGAGTGACCACATCTGTAAACCGACCAAACCATGCACGGGATGATTGTTTGAAACCATACATGACCTTCCTCAGATGACACACTTTACCCTCACTTGCAACAAACCCGGGAGGTTGTACCACATATACCTCTTCATCTAGGTCCCCGTGGAGGAAGACATTCTTGATGTCTAGCTGGAGTAGCAACCAGTCATAGCGAACAACTAAGGCTAAAAGTACGCGTACAGAGGTCATCCTGGCAACTGGGGAGTTCTCAAAATAATACCATCTGGTTTCACTTTGATCATGAACACCCATTTGCAACCGACAGCCTGTTTACCAAACGACAAATTTACCAAGTCCCATGTATGGTTCTTCCAAAGCGCAATCATCTCCTCTTCCATAGCAGCACGCCAACCGGGATGTTTGACACCCTCCTGCAGAATTGGAAATCCGAATCCCATCAATAGTAGTTATTAAGGACCGAATGTGGCTTGTAAATTCTTTGTAGTTTTCAACATACAAGGGATGATCATGAGAGACACGACAACATCGAGCTGGTGGAACATGCGGAGCCGAAGGCGGAGACGAATCAGGCGAGCCAGAGTAGGATGACTCTGTGACCATTGGCATTATCTGCGACGATCGATCGGACGACGACGGTGCTGAGTTTGTTACCATGGGCAGTATCTGCGACATGCGATCGGGCGACGGTGGTGCTGACTGAATCGGTATCTGCGGACCGTCGGACTAGAGCACTGGCTCGGTAGAGGAGAGCAGCCTAACAGTAGGCTGTTGTGCTTGAACCGGGAGGAACAATAAGTCATCTTCTGGGTAAACTTGGGGCACTGGTCCTGTAGTTTATGAAAGTGGAGGAAACTCGGTTTCAACAAAGGTAACATCCCAAGAGAAAAAATACCTCTTCAAGACAGGAGAAAAACATCGATACCCTTTTTGATCCTTAGGATACCCAAGAAAAATATATTGGATAGCCTTGGGATCTAATTTAGAAAGAGTTGGTCTGGTATCCCTAACATAACACAAACAACCAAAGATTCGGAGAGGTAGAGGAAACGACTCTCGTTTGGGATATAACCAAGAGAAGGGAGTATCACCATTGAAGACAGACGACGACATGCGATTAATGAAATAGCAAGCCGTAAGAACGACATCCGATGAAAATCTTTTTGGAGTACGTGCTTGGAACATAAGAGCACTCGTTGTTTCTAAGAGACGGCGATTTTTGTGTTCAGCCACACCATTCGGTTGTGGTGTGTAAGGACATGAAGTTTGGTGGATGATACCATTCTGAGACAAATGGGACAAACTCACGAGACATATACTCACGACCATTGTCACTTCGAACACATTTAATCGAAACGCCAAATTGTGTTCTGATTTTGGCATTAAATTACACCAAATGTTAAATAATTCGGAGCAATTTTTTACGAGATAAACAAAAGTGACACTTGAGTAGTCATCAACAAAGGTAACAAAGTACTTGAATCTCATCACAAATTCAACTGGACAATGTCCCCATATATCGGAATGTACTAACTCGAAGGGAGCGGAAGCAATTTTATGCTGACTAACCGGATAGAAAATCCGGTGATGCTTTGCCAAGCTACATGACTCACAATAAAAAGAAACATCCAAAGATTGGTACATCTTCTGGAGTGCTTAGACAGATGGATGTCCTAACCAGCAGTGTAACTCAAAAGGATCAAGTTTCACACCAGCACAAGCAACAGAGGAAGGTTCATCAAACAGGTAGAAGCCTCCAGCCACATGCCCCCTACCGATAGTCCGTCCAACCGTTAAGTCCTAAAAACACAACCATCAGGAAAGAATATTACCGAGCAGTGCATATCGCGAGTAATCCGACTAATTGAGAGTAAGCTGAATGAGTTTTCAGGGGTATGTAGTACAGAATGTAGTGACAGTCCTGAAGAAAGACGGATAAATCATTTTCCACAGACTGTCAACGAACCACCATTGGCACATGTAATATTAGACATACGAGCAACTGGTACATAGTTTCGTATCATACCTGCGTCGCCTGTCAAGTGAGCAGACGCACCAGAATCAAGGACCCACTGTTTCGACTGTACCACACATGTCGCTGAGTACCCTGCGGTGGACCCAGAAGTAAAAGTTTCACCTCAACGTTGAGCTTGAAACTCAATAAAGTCTGCATATGCTTCATCAGTCATTTGGACGGATCGGCCGCCAAGATCAGAAGTATCTGAGGTAACGTTGGCGACATGAGCTTTAGTACATTGCCACTGGAAATGACCCTATAGGTCACAGTTGGAGCATGTGCGCAGTCGACCTCCATCACAACCGTCAATGCCTCGTCCACCATCACGGCCACCATTTCGGCCACCACGTCGTCCACCACGACCACCACGAAATCTAGTACGAGCGACACCAAAAGCAGATCGATCAACAGGAGCATCGCTTGGAGAGGTCTCGACAACCATTGCAGCCCGTAGGGCACGAAAATGAGCTTCCAATAGAGATGGAACCTCAACTCCAGCAATGATCTGAGAGCGAGCTGAGTCTGCATCAGGACGGAGAGAGACAAGATATGTCATAATATGAAGCTGCTCACGTTGAGCCCTCACTTCATTGATATCCGTCATCAGAGGTAATATACGACCAACTTCATCGACCATAGCCTTAAAAGTCGGGAAGTAGTCCTCATGAGACTTGTCGTCCTGTTTTGTCCGGTAGACGCCGACAACCGAATCGTAGATACGAGACAAGTCGTGTTTTCCATCAAACGCCGTCGCTAGGACCTCATATAGCTTCTTTACTGTGTCCGTGTTTTGAACCATGTCATCTACCGATGGTTCCATGGAGTTCATCAACTGGGTAAACTGTCGACTATCATTCGTTTTCCACTGCTCAAACGTGGGATCAATCGTCTCCGGAGGGTTGTCAGTCAGATACTTGGACAACCGCATACCCCGAAGTGTCTTCTCAACCTTCTTCCGTCATGTTGAGTATCTGTCTGGTCCGTCCAACCGTCGATCGACGAATCGAATTGAAGAGATCGTCGTGCCAGTGCTCGTTGGTCCCGCCAATGCGTTTCCGACACCGTTATTACTGCTAGCCGCCTCAGAGGTTGTCATAATGCTCTTGATTCGACCATCGCTGATTCTTTCCAACCCCAATAATCACATCAACTTTTCTAGTGCGCTATCAACGTGGCCAGAACCGGCACGCGCATGGAAAGATCGTATGGAAATCATACACGCCAGGACACAGAAGTAACCCAAGTAACTCTCTGTATAGATCCTGATACGGATATAGGGGTAGAAAGGAAACAAAGATCCACGTAAACAATCAACTTGTCTACTCTTTGTTAACTCCTGAAGTAATCTAGGAACATAGGTTGTGCAAACAAATCATTGTCTACCATCTGGCTTCGATATACGCTCCTGAAGTCGTAATCTAGGAACATAGATTGTGCAAACAAATTAATGTCTACCCTCTAGCTTCGATATACGATTTTTTTTTAAAATTAGGGTTTATACAGGAAGTAGGGGAGGCGGCCGCAGAGGTATGTTAGGGTTAGGGTATTGGGTTGCATAGTGGGCCGGGGGGTGGCGGGGTCGAGGGGATGGCGGCGGCGGGCGGGGGGGGGGGGGGGGGGGCTGGTGGAGCGGAAGGGGGGGGGGTGCGCTGGCCGAGCGGGGGGTGGGGGCGGGAGTCAACGGGGCAGCGACGGGCGGCAGCGGGGGCGGCTAGGGTTTTTTTTTTTTTTAGAAAGAGAGAGAGGGTATGGGGGTTTATGGCTCTGATACCATGTAGAATTTGAATAATGGAATGGTTTTCATAGATGAGAAAGACTACATATATATATGAGAGGCTGACCCCTCTCTCTATTATTCTACCGGATGTGGGACTAAAGCCCACTACCTAATATAACGCTTAACAATGAGGAATAAGATTTTTCTTCAGAAAGAAGAAAATAGTTAAATACAATACTAGACTGCAAATGGTTAAATTAATAAGCAGTCATGATATGACATGTTCATGAAAATTTGGATTCTCTATCTGTGAAAAGTTGGATTGTTGACAACTTAAGTCACATGCCCATGGATGGACTGCAGCATGCATCATGATCTCCATGTTCTGGTACATGTGTGGATCAAAAATAGTGTGCTTTAGATATTTCGGAATGATAAAATTAAGTCAATTTTAACGGGTTTCAGAACATAAAGATCATGATGGACGATGCAGATCATCAATAGGTGACCACCGGGTGAGAATATACCATGATTTAACTAGCTTAGGTTGATGTCACGTCATTACTCCTTATGCTACACGCACGCACAACGTTAACAACTGCATTTCACAGATCTCATTACTCGGAATAGGTTGGATTCCGAAAGATCTAAGGAGTGTGCGAGAGACGAGGGGCCTAAAATAAAATAAAAATGCTTGAATCCCTGAATGTCAAGAGACAAAGGACGAACCCACATTATATTCCAAATTAATGTTGAAAAAGGTAAAGAAAAGAGCTTACTTTTCCTTCTGTGGCATTGGGTTTACCACAGGTAATGCCAGATAACGCAATTGACATTACTCGTGATTCTAATGAAATGCAATTTTTTTCCCTGAGTCAACTCTAATCGAGATCATGAGCAGTCAATAATAACAAAAGAGCAAGAAAAGTAGTTCTGCTACCCAAGATCAAAATTATGGAGACTTTATAACTATTCTATTTCATCAGTCTGAAAAGTTTAAAAAAAAAAAAAAAAAAACTCTAACTGGAAGTGTAATATAAATTTACCTCTTCGCATCCCGCTATCATCTAGAACATCATCATGAATTAAGCTTGCCGTGTGAATCATCTCAATGATCTCTGCTAAACGTTGATGTTGTGTAGTTAGTTCCCTGGATTTTGAATAGTACATGGATAAACCGTTCATGTTGCTTACTCAGTAAAAGAATCTGCGAATGGTCTAAACTAACTTACGTTAGACCAGCAACTTTTGCAGTTGCCCTTGAAACTAGGAAGGCTAAAGCAGGTCTTAATCTCTTGCCACCAGCACCAAATATTTGTTCTGCAGCAGAAACTAAAACTGGGTTCTCATCACCAATTATCTGTCAAATTGTCAAGTATGATTTGGGAGCTGTAAGTAATGATTTCATGGGATATAACAGGATATGTCAAAGAATATACCATAAACATAATATATTGAATGTTAAAATGATTGACATGGTACAAAAATATCATTTTAAGATATAAACTCATCAAAGTCCATGAACAAATATCAAGTCGAAACTCTTTAACTATAGTGGCAAAGAGTGTTCTATGGACATAAACTTATGTTTCTGATAGCAAAGAAAATGAAAAACAAGTTAAGTTCAATGCATGAATTTACAGGATAAAGATAGACATCAAAAAATGTATATTACTGTGTAAGATAAGAAGCCCAGTTGAGGAAGTTGATTATCTGAATTTAATGGATTATATTAACAATTGTATCTAGCTAGGTAAATTTGAAGCCTTATTTTGATAATTCACATGCAAGAAATTCACGCATCGAAAAACAAGATTGAACACTCCATAAATAAGGCTATGTATTATTTCAATAACGTCCGAATCATGTGTATATATAGCTTCATAATTGACCTTTCACACGTCCTATACATTGAATACCTGTGTGTGGAATACAAAGAGTATGCATGAACACTCTAGAAAGAGAACTCTAAAACAAGATTATTTTAGACATTGTTTGACCCATTGTTTGTTTCCATTTATCATGCCAAAGATAACCTTAAACACGTAGAGGAGTTCCACCTTGAGGGTTTTGTGGAGATTTTCTTACGACAATAAAAGGATATAAGATTTATTTGGTTATCAAAGCTTGCAACTTTACATCCATAGGAATTTGGATATCAAGAGTTAATCATCAGCTCTACATACAATTTTATTTAGCTCCATTGAGTTATTGGTCCTTCTCAGCACGTTCTTCTTAAGCTCAACAACTTGCTTGGTGACATCCTCAATGTTAGACTTGCTTTTTTGCATGTAAATAAACAAGATGTAGTTCCTATGTGACTTCATAGTTCACACAAGCTTCTTGGTCTTTTGAACTCTTGGTCGTTCTTCTGAAGTGGATATGAAGCCGAAGCCGAAGATGTAGAACATGAGTATGGAGATTTTGGAGTAGGCAATTGCATCTCCATGTGAACACGCTTCCCATCCTGCCCTTTTGAATGCCATTCAGTATACATTCTTCATCAAAATGAACCATCTATACTTACAAGCATAGAATGATTGTTACAGTTGAAAATTTTCTAGGCTTTGGAGGGTGTATCATATCTGATGAAGATGAATTTGTTGTTTTTGTGATCAAGTTTTGTCCTGCTTTATTGGGGAACTTGTGCATTGGCCATGCTTCCAAAAATATTTTGAGAGACATTCTGCTTTTGACTACTGAACTGTGTCATGTTTACAAGATTCCTTGTTGGGGACTGGTTTAGCAAGTAGATGATGGTACAATTCAACACCTTGGCTCATAGTTATTTTGGAAAGTTCTTCATTTCGATCAAGCTTCTAAACATCAACACTATTTTGTTCTGGGGAATAGGTTGCCATTAAGAAATGTATCATGCCATGCTTTACATAATATTCTTCAAATTCTTTAAACATGAATTCTCCACTACGGTCACTTCACATACCTTTCATGGTGTAGTCATTTTTGCTTCTCAGTGTAGTATTTTAACCTCTTGAATGTAACAAAATCTTCTGATTTTGTCTTCAAGGAATGAACCGATGTCTTCCTAGAATAATCATCAATGGATATTATAAACTATCTATGACTTGTGTAGTTGTAGAGGTGTCGTCGCTGACATCGGAACATATGAGATCAAGTGGTTTTCTTGCATGGTATGTTTTATGAGCGTGGTTCTGGCGATAGAAGAAGAAAAATCACAAGAACACAAGATTTAGGCGGCTTTGAGATATGTCTTCTCCTACGTCCACGGCCACCCACAAAATATTTTATTATTTAGAGAGAATTACAATTATAAGAAGTTGAAGTTCTGTTTATAACACGAGATTAGGGTGACCGTCGACTTCACTATATTTATCAAACTACCACTACTAATTGATGTACAGACTAAACTCATTCTACTTTTGAGCGAACACCTATACAATAAAAATTAGATAACTTCCACAACATGCATTTCTAATGACTTTCACACTATGCAATTTTCAGTTGAATCGGCGAATTTGGGGTTGAATATATACAATAGAGAATTTGACCAAAGCTCCACGATCTCTCATTTGGAGATTTATAAGATGACTTCCACATAATGCAATTCTACTCCTCTTGTAACTCAATAACTCATGTGTGACGGCCTCCTTATCAATTAACCACAAAGGCCAATTGAGGTTGTATACAACCTCAATTTCTATCTAGTCACAACCGTTGTCAACATGTCAGCGGGATTATTAGTTCTACGAACCTTCTTGAATGTCAAGGTTCGATCCATAGTTGCCTAATTCGCCAACCCCTACTACGTCCAACGAATTGGGACTAACGACCCCGAACGGGGTGCGTTCGCGATCGTTCGTCAAATTTAGCCACCCGGATTTTGATGGATTTGGTTATGAACTTATGATATTTGGTTTAGTTACAAGAATATTGTCTATGATTTTCTTCACATGGATTTTGATGGCTTTGGTTATGAACTTATGATATTTGGAGTATATTTCTATATAATTGTATATGGTACAAAAGACGACCCAGATAAAAACGAACAACGATCCAAAATAGTGTACCGAATAAGCCTACCCCTACCGCACCGCGTACCGGCTGAGGTACCGTACCGCGTACCCGTACCCGTACCACGTACCAAAGCGACCCACGATCCTGGTAACATTGGTTCGATCATCCAACAAACTACATGTAAAGTGATACTTCAGCTAGATATGTTTTGTCTTGATGTGAAAACGTGATTCTTTGCAAAATTAATTGTGCTCTAGTTGTCGCAAAAAATAACACGACCACCTTATCTTCTTCCTAATTCTTTTAAGAAACTCTTCATCTATATTATTTCCTAGCTTGCTTCATGACTGCTACGTATTTAGGTTCAGTAGTTAAAAGTGCCACAATTTTCTGCAATTGGGAAATCCTCTTACGGCAGTTCTATCCAATATCCAATATATAAACATAACCCGTGATATTCCTACTATCAATATCTCCTCCCAAAGTCTGCACCAACAAATCCTTGGAGAGTCAAGCTTCCTATTTTGTAACAAAATGCTCTATCGCTACTTCCTTTTAGATACCGGAAGATCCACTTAACAACCTCCCAATGTTGCTTTTTTGGATTAGACATGTACCGGCTTATAGCTCCCACTGCATGTGCAATATTGGTCATGGTACAAACCATAACATACATAAGGCTACCAACAAACGATATATATAGGATTTCGACATGCATCTTCATTCTTCCTTTGTCTTGGGTGATTGCTCATTTGAGAATCGGAAGTTGCTTGCCAAAGAAGTATTAACGAGCTTTGCATTCAGCATTCTAAATATGTTAAAAACTTTTTGAATATACCCAACATGTGACATAGAAGCGTGGTAGGGCAGGCTCCCATATATCTGTGTGTACAAACTTCAGCTTTCTCGTCTTCAATGCTCTCCCACATTTGTTGATGCTCACCTTCTTCTGCTTTGCGAAGACGGAATCTTTACAGAACACGACATCTACAGTTTTCAAATCAGACAACTTTCCTTTTGATGCTAACACTTTCATCCTTTTCTAACTAATGTGACTCAATTTACAGTGTCAAAGCTTTGAATCTGAATTTTGTCCACTATTGCCACCATTTCTGTGACATCTCTAGTCATATAAAGAGTGTCAAATTTATTTTCGCGTGCTATGACCACAGAAACTTTATTGAACTTTCAGAACCCGCGCCTACAAAAGTCATACAATATCTTTCATCATCAAACTACCCATGGAGATCAGGTTTCTTTTTAGACCTGAAATATATCTCACATGATGCAGCTTCCATATGGTTCCGTTAGAGGTCTTTAGATGACCATTACCTTTCTCCACAATATTCAAGGATTCATCATCAGCAAGATGCACCCTCCAAACTTGCCAGAGACAATTTCTCAAATTGTTACTGTAAGTTAGCATGAAACGATGCTCCAAATCCAATATCCATGATTTTATTGGACTGTCCATACTTACAATCATGGCTTGTATTTTCAAGCGCGGTTGCAAAATTAACAGAATCTTGATTCTAGTTGTTGCTCTTTTTAAACGTGTGCTCTCTTCTTAAGTGTTCTCTCTTGAGACAATACCAGTAACTAGGGTCATCTCTCGATTGACTCCTTCTCGAACTAAATTAAACTTTAGCTTCTTTGATCCGGAGAAAATACTCACAGCGTTGATGGTGCCATTCAAACTATCCGACAACGCGGACAATCGAACCATGGCAAAAACTTTATGATTGAAGTAAATACCTACAGAATTTAGTTGCCTTGTAATCGAGTTGGTTTCGTTGACATGCTTTGAAACAACTCTCCGTTCTGCCATCTTTAGATTAAATAGACGATGCATAAGATGTACCTTATTTAAGGAAGATGGTTTCTTGTACATACTTAACATCATCATCATCGGCCCAATCATAGTCTTCTCGTCTTTGGCATTGTACACAATCTTCTTTGTGATCATCAAACGGATGACTCACAGGGCTTGTGTATCCAGGAACTCTCAATCAGCATTGTACACAAGCTTCAGTATATTTACCGAACTACCCATACTAATTGATGTACAGACTGTACTCAATCTACTCCTAATTGACGAATTTGGGACTTGATGTACAATAGAAAATCCGGCAAAGCTCCACAATCTCTAACAATATGAAACTTCTTTGGGAAAATGATCCCTTGCATGTTTCCCAAGATGCATCCTTCACATATTCGCTCTAGATGATTACTATGAAGTAGTCCATTCACCATATTCTTTGAGACCATAAAAGCTAATGTATCAAAACCAAGATGTCTCTTTCATGCATTTGGCCACTTTTTTATGTTCAACAAGAACATTTTATTGTTTGCCATTTCAACTTTTGCAATAACTTGTTATAATGACCTTTTACCGTTAAGATTCTACCCTTCATCTCAACATTATATCCCCTTTCAAGTAATTGCCCTATACTTGACATATTGTTCTATATATTAGGAGCAAAGTAAACATTGACTGTGACTTGGTTTTCCATCAATTCATCAAGTTCCACGAACCTTTTTTTTCCTTCATGTGATTGCTACCCCGGGTATCCAAGTACCATTTGTCATCCTTGTAGGATCTTCTCCCTTGTATGTTTGCAACAAAACTTGATTATCTTCATTCACATAGTTGGCAATTTCTTCAGCTTGATTTTTCTTATTATACCAACAGTTCGGAAAAAACGACAAAGCTTATTGCAAACATAGCATTTAACATACCTTCAGCCTCTTGGAAGCCTCCTCTTCCTCGTGCTCATACATGAGTTTACCTTTCAATAGGTTGTTATCTTTGGTGGTTTTCTCCTCTTTCTTGTCCACGTCCACCACCTCTTTTATGGTTATGACCTCGGAATTGTCCACAGCCTCTTTGGCTCATTGTTTTGTCTTTATACTCAAACTATGCTTTGTTTACTATACTTCCTCTACTGGTAATGTTTTTTTGTCATCCTTTGATCTTGTGCTTCTTGTGACCTCATTAGCTCCTCAAGGATCATTGCCTCCAAATATTTTGACTCTTCTATTGCAACTGCAAGATAGTCAAGCTTGGAACCCAAAGAGCGTAATATTTTTTCTATGACCCAACATCATCCATGGTTTCGCTATATCATTTCAATTGATCTATGATGGTAGAAACTCTAGTAAAGTACTCTGAAATGGATTATGTTTCTTTCATCTTTAGGGTTTCAAACTCACATCGGGGACGAGCCTTCTTTAGTCTTTACCCTCTATGCACCTTTCTAGATACTTTGGGGAATATCTCATGGTTCCTTGGAGGTGGTTGTGCTTCTGAACTTCCAACAAATCGTAGGAACAAAGAGCTAGAAAAATGAGGCTTTGTGCATGACGATCCTTTTCTCGCATGCCTTCCAAACCTTTCTTCTCATTCTCTGGCAGCTCATCTTCATTTCCAGCACCATATATCCTGTCTCAACCGCCTACGGCCTCCATTTGTATGACTCATGTAAAAAAAAATGTTGAGCTACAAAAAAGACGAAGTTGAGCATGGTTCAGATGTAGGGTGCTCTGATACAAGCAAGGTAGTCAAAGGCGTAATGCGCACTCGAGGCGCAAAAGGTCTATATAGTCCGAGGCGCAAGGCACACTTAAGGCGCGCGTCCGAGCGAAGCGAGGCGCAAATATAAAAAATAATAAAAATATGCATATATAAATAAATAAATTAGTAATGTAAAAAATTAAAACCAAATAACATATTAAAACCAACAAAAATATATTAAAACATTACCAAATAAACTAGCAGAATAACAGTAGCAGTCAACAGAACTAACAAGAGTTTGTACTATTCCTATCACACTTTTAGTATATTTTAGTTTTTCTAGTTCAAGTGTAACCAACTACTTGTATGAGGTAAGGATTATCTCCATGCCTCAAAGTTTTGTATAAATAAAAAAATCATAAAGTGCGCCTAGGCGCGCTTTTTCTTGGTTGCGTCTTGCAGAAAGGTGCACCTAAGGCGCGCCTTGGGTGCGCATAGAGAAATGTGCCTTGCCTAGTGAGGTGTGAGGCGCAGTTGCTGCGCCTTTCTGTGGGGCGTACCTTTGACTACCATGGATACAAGGTTGTGAAAAACGTTAGGCGCTAGGCGGGCGGGCAGTCGCCGCGTAGCGTCTAACCCACCTAGACGGCTGCCCAGGCGGCCGCCTAGATCTAGGCGGTTCAAAAAAAAAAAATCTAAAAAAGCTACTACAAATTGCAGAAAAAGTCCATAAACCCTAAAATATGTATAGTCGAACGTCAGGGTGACTAGGCGGGCGCCTAGGCGAACATCGGGCGGGCACCAGGCCCCTAGGTGCCGCCTAGGAGGACGCCTTTTAGAACAGAGCTCTGATACCATTCTATTGTAGGCAGTTTAATGGTGGAGGACAGAATTGTAGTGGACCTCGAATACTATTTCACACACAATATGATTAAGAGGACAATCAAACAAGTATAGGAGGAGAGGAGCAATTGAAGTCGAAGATTACTATTGTTTTGCTTTTAGCTTGTTAGGCTCTTACAAAGTGTCGCAACCATGGCTATATATAGCTTCACAAGTGACCATAGCATGCATTATGGTTTTAACCATTTACAAAATTTGTTAACTTTCAAAAAATGTGATTCTTTTCATCTTGAGAACTTTAGGGTGGTGATGGAAGAGGCCGGGAGAAAAAAGGAGTATATGTTTTCTTGTTTAGTTAATACAAATATTAGATTGCAATGATTATATTCTTTCAGCCCAAACACAAAACCGATCGAACATACACCTCATCTGCTAACTTTCCAGAAAGGACCTGCAACAAATCCAAGAGTTCCAGGTCTTAAGGAAGAATTGACAGTCGACTGCAGATTTTCCTGTACAGGACCCCGGAGAAATATGAGAGTTTCAAGTCTTAAGTAAGAGGAAGAGGCAATCAACTATCCAGAATCAGTTGAGCATACACACTAGAGCATTGCTGCTAGAATTTAGATGTTAATAGATATTTGCCTACATGCAGCATTTCAAAAAAGCTATTTTAGGGAAAGTGAGATGTCATAAAAGCTGATAATTGAGCTTTATGGAAACCAAGTAGACCCAGTCTTTCATAAAGCTTCTGCAAAGCATGGACATGCCAAAATATGCACCATGTTCGTGTTCAGCATGAACTGAACATGACATGGATCCGACACGGTCACACCAAAAATATACAGACATCCCAAAATGTATCATGTCTTCATATCCATGTCCACCATCTGGCTACATAGTAAACCTGAAATCGGGTCTTTTGAATACCCTTTCCAGTAAACTCAATAAATCCATGGGAAAGCAAGAAGAAAATGGTTTGATATACTGATGCATTCAACAGATCGTCCACCATCACCAGCCTTATCATGCATAAGACACATAAGACAAAGCAGTCTTGACATGCAAAGAGAAACATATTCTCTTGAATGCATCAGTATATCAAACATATGCAAAGAGAAACGTATCGCACCAGGTGGTATCCAAGATACTATAGATTATATGGCTTTTTTTGATAAATTTAATTTTATGGTCTTTCTCTATTTCCTTATATCTATGATGTAAGGAAACAAACCCCTACCGGGCAGAACAACTGAGAAGCGCGCCAAGCGCAGCTGACAACAAGTTTGACTAGTTTTGTGTGTAATAAGTCATGCATGGTTGACAAAGACTTGTTTGTACATTGGTGTCCATTGATTTAAATTAGGTTTTCTTTTGTCGCCCAAGATGTAAGGCTATATATAGCCCAAGATTGTGAAAAGTGCTAGGCGCTAGTCGGACGAGCACCTGCCGCGCAATCTAGGCTGTACAAAATAAATTTAAAAAAATACAAAAAACCTACTGAAAATTGCAAAAAAGTCCATAAAACCCCAAACATGCATATTCGGACGTCGAGGGGGGGCTAGGCAGGCGCCTAGGCCGCCATCAAGCAGGCACCAGGTGCGTAGCGCCTAGGCGAGCGCCTTTTAGAACAGAGATATAGCCTCATTTTAGCTCCATGAGTTTTAGAATCTTGAATATTAAAAAATTCCTCAAAATAGTGTTCTCGTCATACTTGGTGGACTTCAAGGGCTTGTGGACTCGAGTAACCTCGTGGACTTAAGGCTTTCGTGGATTCGAGTACAAGCATCCATGGACTCGGACAAACAAAGCGTCGACTTCAGCTCTCATAGTTATCCGTCCATCTGCAGACGTTCCGGCGTGCCGACTTCAACATCTCCGAATCAGAAATCGCACCATTCTCCATGTGACACCGTTTTTTGCATCAACTCCAACAAATCCGCCTCCATTATGCTTCCGCGCTTGTAGGGTTCGATCTTCGCCATCATCCCCTCATCAACCTATGTGATGAACTACTAGGCTTGTTAATCAATTCCATACCCACAATCCAATCAAATTCCCTACATTTGACCTTACTGGAATCTCTAAATCATTTTTCCCCTTGTTGATAGTTGAAAGACTGCCGGAACAACAAGAACCAGAGCTAATGAGCTTATCGATCAGCACATATACAAACAAATGTCAAAATAGCCTCAGAGTTTATCATCTCTCAACGACCATCTCTCATGACTCGGACTAATCAAACGTGTACCATCTAGTGATTAGCTAAAAGCCTCAAACTTAGTAGCTCAGTTGATCCATAACTACTCTAGAACGACAAAACCCAATTGCACAAGCAACATTTCACAAAATCGCGAATAAAACTCACCGTCTTTAGGTTGTTGTTCAGCCTCAGCAGATCTTCGGAAACCGGCTCCATCAACGAGGTCAACGAGACGGATTTACGGCCAGGCCCCGTGCTCGTGCCGACATCCAGATCAGATCCCGAACTTGGAAGACCCACTGAAAAAAACATAAAAAAAAACGAAATCCGCATCAAAGACGCAATCTTTATCGCAACCACAGCCAAAACAATCAAAAGGGTCCGATAAAGATACCGCTTTGCGCCAGTGAGACCCGGCATCGAGCACCTCGCCTGCACCCGAAGACCAGATGCCTCTTCGAAAGGCCCAAGATCGCTCTTTGACCAAGATCCGCACTTGGGAAGCAGCTCAGAGACAACATCCTCCAATGATCAGAGAGAGAGAGAGAGAGAGAGAGGGCAATGGAAGGAATCAATCAAAGCCCAGAAGTGAATGAATGTGTAGGAAGTTGGTTCAACTCAGGAAGACGGACAGGGGAATGTGAGGTTTCTGTCCCTCTATAAGAGGAGAGAGAGAAAGAGAGAGAGAGAGAGAGGGAAAATATGGTATTTAAATGGTGTGTGGGTTTTGGGGAGAGGTGACCCAATAGGAGGAAGTGGTGGATACATAAGATCCACATGTGGGTCTGTGAAGTTAGTTTCATCCCTTATCATGTTGAATGTATGGGCCATATGGCATGCTCGTCACACCTCCCGCAAATGATTTGTTAAGGGAGGGAAAAAAAAAATTGAGAAAAAAAAAATGGAATGGAGGAAAATAAAAGTAAAGTTTTTTTTTTTTTTTTCTGTTTGGATGAAAAAAGTAGGAAAAATAAATATAAAAATAAATTTTTATTTGTATATGGATAGAAATATAATTAAAATTTAGTCCTTGGTATTCTCATATCATAATTTATACGAGGGGTACTTGGGTAAATTATTCCAAAATTTACTCATCTCTTTTCATTTTCCTCTCGGAGAATTTTTTTTTTTAGTGAGACACCTAATTTTTTTTTCTAACTTTTCCTTTCCCACTTTCCCTCCCCCATTCCCAAACGCAATCATTTTTAATTTTTCTCTCACTTTTCCTCAACTTTTTTCTTCCTTCCACTTTTTCCACTGCCCAAACACTACATTTGACGGGACCACTATTTTTCCCATGGTTATTTAATTTTATGGCTAAATTACAACTTGATACCCTTAACTATTTTAATTTTTTAACTTGATACCCACAACTTTGATAGAAACCAACTTAATACCTTCTCTCAACTAATATTTATAACTTGATATCCTCTGTTAGATTTTTTGTTAAAAAAAAATCCCAAACTACCCCCACCCCCTCCAGCCACTGGCAAACCCCCCCCCCCTCCCCTCTCCGCCACGCGCACCCCGCTGCTCCTCTCCCGTCGCGCCCACACCTTACCGCCTCCCCCCGTCGCCGCCGCCCCCTCCCCACTACTGCGAGTTGCTGCCTCTGCGAGCTGATGCCACTGCTACTACGAGCTGCTGCTGCTCCCCCTCCCCGCCGCGCGCGTCCCCGTCGTCCCCCTCCCCGTCATGCGTCCCCCGTCGATGGTGGTTCTCGTCATTGTTGCTGCTGTCGTTGCTAGTTGTTGCTGCTGCCGCCCGAGGATGATCGATGAAGTGGTCGTCCGTAGGACCTCTTCGTCCAGGGCTCTTGTTTCTGGATCCAGGAGAGGAGAAAGGAGCACTCGTGGTCGTGCTCCTCATTGGAGGAGTTGGCGGTCCAGAGGTGCTTCCCGACGGCGAGGCCCGCGTAGAAGGGGAGTGTCTCAAGAGAATGTTCTCCCGAGGCGGAACGTTGATTCTCCAGGACCCGGATTCTAGATTGCAGTGGCATTGTCGGGGTCTAGAGTGCTGCAGGGGTGGTTGAGGATGCGGCGGTGGAAGATGACCTCGCCGGCAAACTAGTCGGTGGAGAACCAGGAGGGGAGGAGGGAGTCGGGGACAACGCCGGAGAGGTCGGAGTTGGCGCTGGGCCTGAAGCTGCCGTTGGAGAGAGCGTCGCAGCTGGAGGTCCAGGGGTTGTCGGCGCTGGAGAAAGAGGGGGGTGCCGGAGAAATGGTTGGAGGAGAGAGGAGGGGGAAGAAGAGAGAGGCTGAGGGGTATTTTGGTCATTTTATTTTATTTTTAACACCATTAGGTTAGAAATGTAAAGAGGATATTAAGTTGATGCCTATCAAAGTTGAGGGTATCAAGTTGAACAATTGAAACAGTTAAGGGTATCAAGTTATAATTTAGTCTACTTTTATTTTTGACTTTCTACCATTTCGGAGACATTCACTAATTCATTTTAGAATTATCACATGTCAATCTAAAATTATTTTTAATTTAATTTTTCTCACCTCAAAATAATAGAAAAAGAAAGTTTTAAATTGAAACGTGACAATTCTGAAGTGGAATGGTGAATATCACAAGTTTTTGTAGGTGAATAAAAATGGACTCTTTCTATTATGTGTGTTATTATGTGTGCGTATTGTAGTCTATTTAAGAAGACTTGTATGTCTACGTGTATCAAAATTTTCATATAGAAATGCAACTACAAAAAAATGTCTACAAGGGTTGCTCTCTATATGCAATCCTATCCTACATGGCATTAAAGAAAAAAAAAATTACTTGACAAAATTTTTTTTTGCTTGAAATATCTCGTAACCCATTTTTAAATGCCACAAAGAGAGAGATTTTTTTTTATCAGGGACTCTACATGCAGAGCTTTGTGATATAGCCTCTTTATTTTTAATTAGTAAATTCACGTATGTTGCACGTAAACATAAATATTTTTATGATATTATTAAAAAATAGTTCAAATATTTAAATATATTTGAATTAAGAATTGTTAAACAATATATATATATATATATATATATATATATATATATATATATATATATATATATATATATATATATATATAAGGAGGCTCAGAGACGGCTCAAAAATGAGCCGTCTAAGCCGTTTGTAAATTCTCATGTAATTAATAATTAAAAAATTCGAAAATAAATTCTAACTACCCGTGTATGTGTTTTCCTTACGTAAAAATATTTTAAAATTATTATAATTACCTGAATATATATATATATATATATATATATATATATATATATATATATATATATATATATATATATATATATATATATATTTGTGTGGAAGAAAACACAGAAAGTTATATTTTCTGTATTTTTTTAATAAATGGAGGATGATTTACAAACGGCTTAGACGGTTCAATTTTGAACCATTTTCAATCTCATTATTATAGGAGAGATATTTTTTTTTTATCTAGGATAGAAGTTTATCTAAAAATTCTCATTGGATTTTTTTTTCTTTTTTGAAGTAAAAGACTCCCATTGAAAATGGGTAAGGGGCAGAGAAATACACTATGTTGGCATTCCTAACTGTTGTAAAAATGGAAGAGAAAGAGAAATTTTGTAGCCGATCAGAATGCTCATAGACTTTTCTCATTAACAATATATATATAAGAGAATATGTTAGGAGTTGTTATGGATATGGATAAGGGCATTTATATTTGGGTCTATCCAAATCATAACACTCTCCCTTGGATGTCCATTTTAATTATTGTCTCATTAAAAAATTCTAAGAAAAAACCAATCTTAGGAAAAAAAATCATAGGAAAAAAGAGAGTATAATAATATTATTCAGGAATATGATTATCCAAGAATCCAAGTGGGTGTGACTTACACTACCTCGTTAAAAATCTTTCGAAGAAAAAATCTAGTAAAAAAAACCTTATCGAAGAAAAAGAGTACAATGCGCAAAGACATGTTTCAAGATGTCTCCATTAGCATCTTCAGGATGCTTGCATCTATAGGATGCTCTCCCTCAAAAAGATATTACATTCTTATTCTTACATCAATTTAAATAAAAAAATCAACCCCCCAATACATTGAATATTACATCTCATCCCAATACTTTTATTTGCATATACATTTATATACATTATCCTTATATTCTAACGAATAGTTGTAGACTTATTGGTTATTCCTGGAAGCTTGAAACTCCCCCGATTGTTGAACTGTTGAAACCATAGATCTCCATTTTCTTTATTAAGTGTAAGAATGATTTGATGAGGTTGTCACGGTGATTTATTTTATTTCTCTCCAAAAATATATGTAACATTGTTTATAAAATATACCTTGTTTGTGATATTCCTTTAAAGAGAATCAGATAAATATCATGCATCTACATACCTCATAAGATCAAAACATTCATATAAATTAAATCAAGAATGATTTATGTCATTTCAGTGTCTATGGGTAAGTGCATATCAGCAATTTCACATAAATATATTGTGCTGAGTGAATGACAATAAAGAATTTGTATTTATCTTCATTAAATATGGTACTTCAGGGCCCAAAATATTTTTTTTATTCTTTTGGTCATAACGGATCTGATTGACCTAACCATTATAGGTATACTAAGTAAATGATACAACTCATATTAAATTACTTCAGGAGATCTTCTCTTCCGGAGACCTCTTTAGGAGATTTATCTCTACGGAAGATTATCACTTCAGGAGATTAATATTCTCTCTTTGGAAGATTATGTTAGTTCTCTTCTAGAGATTTATCTATTCTGGAGATTATATTGGATCTCTTCTGGAGATTTATCTCTTCAAGAGATTATATTGGATCACTTCTGAAAATTTATCTCTTTTGGAGATTTTTTCAATCACTCTAGAAGATATTTCTAATATCTTTGGAAGATACTTTCAATCTCTTTCGGAGATATTTTCAATCTCTTCGGGAGATACTTTCACACTACTAGAATACAGAGAAATAGCGATGGAATAATGGCGACGGTCTGAATCCGTCGCCTATTATCGACGTCAAAGCGACGATTAAACGACCAACTGCGACTATTTGCGAATAAAAAGTTTTTCGTAGCCAGGATGTCACGACAGTCGCTATGTCATCACTGGTTTACGTGGTCAACCGTAGGAACAAGGCGGGTAAACAAGACGACAGTTATGCGATGTTAGTTCTCTACATGGAGACGAAAACTGACGTCAAGAAGGGCACGCCTAGTAGGCGACGGATGTTGATGCCGCAGTTCCGTCGCCTAGTATTGTGACCTAATTACATAAATTAGGCGGCCGATCAAAATTTTTATTTCGATCGACCCAGCCCTCTCTCTCTCCTCTCTTACTCGACCACTCTCTCTCTCTCTCTCTTCGTTCCCCCCGGCCTGCTGCTCCCCTCTATGGCGTGCTCCCCTCTTCGCCATTCCCCTCTTTGCTACTCTCCGTTCCGGCGTGCTCTGTAGTGCCCTGTCCCCTCTTTTCCGGGAGGGCAACTAAGAAATTCTTGGTATCGTTCGATTGGGACAGAATGAATCAAGATATTTTCCTCTTTATGGATTAGTTTTTTTGAAATCTAGTCCCACATTCAGAGGATCATGCCTCAAGGAATGACTCCGCAGAAGAGTCGCGAGGGGCCTTTCCGCTGTGCTGGTTTTTTTGCCCGTTTTGATGCCGCTTGGTTGAAAACCCCCTCAAATAATAAGTTATATATATTTAAATTAATTAATTAATTAATTAATTAAATAAAATTAGTAGTTCACTAGAGGGGACCAAAATGAGCACAACCATATTTTTTAGGAATTTTTGGGTATTTATATTAGCTCCTATGAATTTTTTAGATAATAAAAATAATACTAATAATAATAATAATAATAATAATAATAATAATAAGGCCACTAACTAACCCTAATTAACTAACTAAATCCTAAGCCAACCCCTCGGCTCACAGAACACACCCGCGGTCCACACCGAACACACCCTCGACCCCATTTCTCTCCCTATATATATGTTCATAATACCTAAACCCTAACTCTAACCCTTGCCTCCCCCTCTGCGATCATGCGACTACCGCCGATAAGCCTTGGACGTTGATGAACCCCGCTGACCGCTGCTGACGCTGTAACGCCCTAGTCCCAAAATACATATGACTAAAAATACGTAACATGCCAGCTACGCATTAGACCAGACTCTGATCTGACTCGAATACGTATAAACTGTATAATAAGGGTAACTATCTAAGAATACTGAAAATATCTATGTCACAATCCACATAAAGAACAAAATATCAAGGATGAACTACATGTGCTAAAGTCGGCCGCCCAGTAACACATAAGCTCGAATAGGCTCGAGAAAGGAATATGAGTCTATAAACTTAGACTACATCAGCAGATGAATAAATAACCATAACTCTGGTAGAAATAATATAAGTATATGGCATCAATGCCCGCATGACAAAGTAATACACATCAGCAACTCCAGGCAGGCTCTACAACAGTCTATGCTGCAAAACTGGCAAGGGACCAGGTCCTCAGAGGGACGTAACAAGGTACAAGAAACATCATGCCAAAGTAAAACAGTATAATGCCACATACTCAAGAGTAAACTACTGTAACCATCTAAGTGATATGCACGTGAGAGCATCACTCGTACTCATGCTGAAACCACTACAGGCTCTGTGTCGGGAAGCCCATAGCAGCAAGTAATATCACGTAGTCCAGTATATGTGCCAAAGATCTGAGATAGAGTCTAAGGAACCTCCATTAGTATAGTATATATATAATCATAATCAGCCTGTAGTATGGTGTGTCTCTTCCCACCCAATGTAATCTCACGTCTCATGTCCACGATGTCTCATATCCATAATACGTAAGATCATAACCTCTAGCTTGTACAACGAGTCATAATGATATCTATATAATATGCAAGTCTCATATCACGAATCCTGTAAGCCTATACAGAATCACCATGAATAACTCAAGAAAGATTCTGTCACATGAAATAGTGTCAAGTGTCCTACGGTATGGGCATACTTGGTTTAACAAGTACGTAAAAATAGGATCGTAGAATCAACTCTCTAAATGATGTTACACGACTCCGCGTACGGCATCGACACCCGAATCTTGTTCGGATGCTAAGCAAAGTCTCACGATCCTAGGTTGAACAGGTACATCACAGAAGTATGTATATATATATATATATATATATATATATATATATATATATATATATATATATATATATATATAGAAGAAACATAAGCATATAATATAACATGATCTACTGCAAGTTGGCAAGGTACACTTGCCTGGATTCTGAACTCCGTCAACTGCTCCTGTAAAAATGGAATCTCCAAGTACGCCTCCGGATGCTGAAACAAACATCACCATTATTTTCAGAATACTTAAAATAGCTAGAATTGACTACCCATAAGTCCAATTTGGATACAGGGGCAGAATTGACAGTTTTTGGTCAAAGCGGTGTCCAATTGTGGTCCACTTTGCACCAAAAATGTGCCAAAGATAAAGTTCTTCAAATCTAGCAAACTTAGTGTCTACAAGTCCAAAGCGATGACACAAACTCAATGGAGTATCCAAAATTGGATTTCGGTGAGCCGATCACGAAATTACCCGTCAAGTGGAACCGTGGGGCCCGTAAAATAGTATTTCGTCAATGTTCTCAGAATCGAACCAAACTTGGGTCACAGAACTAGCATAACGCTGCGAATCCAATGGCACAAGTTTTGTTGTGAAACGACAAGCACACCCGAAGTTATGACAAGTGTCGAAATAGGTCGATACGATATTTTTTTACGGATATGCGTTGATTTCGGTGTGCATGCACATCCAACTCAAGTTTCGTAAAATCCCACACGTTCGCGTTGATGATACGCGCTTTTCGGTAAAATCCTCATACGACGAAGTTGTCTCGTTTGGCGGAACGCATCCCGTTTCGAGAAATTTTGGGTTCTGAAATCAGGATTTTTTATCAACTTCAACGCTGAATTGTCTGCGATATAAATCAAATTAAAATAAACTAATTAAGGAGATTAAAACTCAGTTATGTTGTCTAAATTACTGTTCAAGTAAAATTTTAAAATATTAACTAGGTGAAAGAAAATTAGTCACGAACATGGGAGGTTGGAATAGTTTATGAACTGTTCTAGAACAAGTTTTTAGCCAACTTTGAGTCGATTTTTCTCTCAAACCAGGACTCCAAAAAGTATTCTACTTGAAAGCAGTCGTAAAGGGTTATGTCATGAACGTACCGAAGAAGACGGATCAAAAAATGGTTACATGATGAAGTAGAGATCGCACCGCGAAGAGGTAAAGTTGAACTGTTGTTGCTGCTGTTGTTTGTGATGTCGGAGCGGGCTGTTCGCAACGGCGCGCGACGGGATCGACGGCGGTAGTCTGGACTGAGTAGGAGATGTCTGAGGAGGTCTGGTCTAGTAATATATATATAGGGAGTGAAGGGGGGGTTACTGAAGGGGAATCGAAGGGGTCGGGGGAAGTTTCGGAAGAGGAATCGGAGGGGGGTCGATTACTGTAGCTGTAGGGGTATGGGTTTCGGGTTTGGGTGTGGGTATGGGTTTGGGTTTAGGATTTAAGGTTTAGGCTTTAGGGTTTGGTTTGGTTTTATTATTATTATTATTATTATATTATAACCACACACATATATATATGTATATATATCTATCTATAAATAGGTTTAAACCCCAAATAATTTCCAGAAAAAATCTACAATACTTTAATAATAGTTGTACACCCAAAAAAATATTTTTTGTGTAATATTTATAATTAATTAAATATACATAATTATCTGTCCATGAATTTTATATTTTCTAATTAGCTACGATAATGAAAATTTCCTTAATCTCAAATAGTTAAATAATTCCAATAATAAAAATAATAAAATTTAAAATTTAAAAAAATTAGGGGGTTTATAATCTACCCAACTTATAAAAATTTTGTACTCAAAATTAAAAATAACCATTATAGAAAAGATTTTAGTTAAGCAAGGTTGCACTTTGTCACCCTCACATTTCCATCCAAGGGTAGTTTGGTAATTATCATGGGTATTAATTATTTTAAGTTTATTATAATTAATATTTGTGCATGGCTTGATTTATTTAATTATTGTACTATTAGTTGTTGATAGTGTAGACTTATTTTGGACTTGTCTAGTGGACCTAACAATTTAATTAGAGAGCATGAACAAACTTTTGGACTAGTCTAAGTTGAGCCCATAAATTAGGCCCATGAATTAAGAAACATGATTAATTAGTGAAACCATTGGACTAGAACCTTCGCTCCCTAATTATTTCTTCATGAGAGGCCCCAAGGGATATTTATGACTTTGTACATTGCTTGGGGAGGGATTTATGACCAGCCATAATTGGGTGGAGAGAGAGAGAGAGCTCTCATTTTATTTCTTTCCCAAATTTCTAGATCTACATTTTCCTCTTCTATTTTCCCTCCATTCCCTCATCATTTCTCCACCAAATCTTCACCAAACTTATTCTAATCTCATCATTAAAGCCTCTACATCAAGGATCTACAAGCAAGGAGCAAGGAGCAAGGAGCAAGGAGGAGGAGGCCAAGATCTACAAGGAGAAGAGCTACTTGTCATTTGGAACCTTTTTATTAGGAATCCATCTACCAATAGATACAAATTAGATTTTTCCCTTCTAATAGACTATAAATCTAAGATTTTACCATGAGAAACCACCCCACATGCATATGCTACCCATAGGTTTTGATTTGGAGTCATTTGGAGACCTACGGTGGAAGTTATGACCAAATTGGTGCCAATTTTGGGAGAATTCCAAGATTGGCACATGTAGTGCTTGTCAATGGATCTAATAGATCTATTTAACCCTTGATTGTTTGTTTGTAGCTTGTGTCGTGTCCACAATTGGATACGTGTGGGCCGAATCTTGTCAATTTGACTAAACGGTCGATTTTGGGGGATTTTCTCCGACACGGGGCCATGTGCATATCATATGGTGACACAGACATGTAGACACTCTAATTTATATACGTATTGTTCATAAATTAGGTATTAGACTTGTATGTGTCCTCCGGAATATGTTTGGTTGTGAGTTGGGGGCCGTATCGCAAGCATATCGTAGAAACGTGTGATACGAGTGCGGTGCACCCCATGTGTTTGTTGTTTGGCTCATTTTCCTATATGTGCATGTGTAATTATGTATATGTAAGTCCTTTATATGATTTATAGTTTATGTATTAGTGTGATTTGGATTTACATATAGGTGGGTGTCTATTTGTGTATACTATAGGAGTATCTAGATATATAGAGCTATGTTACATATTTATATATATATATATATATATATATGTTGGTGTGTATATATGCATGTGTTAGTTTATATCTATATACTTATTTATATATATGTGTATATCTATATATATGGGTATCTATATATTAGTGTTATGCATATAGATTGATATGTATGAGGGGTAGTATATGCATCTATGTATATAGATAGTTAGACATCTATGTGTGTGTAAATATATATAGATATATACTTAGAGATTTTTAAGTGTATTTGTGTATGTGTGTCTATGTGACTTGGAGGGTTGAGCATCTGCTATCTAGCAGTGGAGGTCACTTCTAAAGGAGAGCAGTGGAGGTCACTGCTAAGCCGGGCTGTACACATCAGCAGCTCGAGTAAGGCAGAGGAGTTCAGCAGCGCTCATGCACTGCACAGTGCAGCTCGAGTAGGGGAGGGCAGTGCACTGGGCAGCAGCGCTCGTGCACTACACAGTGTGCATCGGGCATATGAAGCAACAACAGTTCCTACAGAAAATAAATGTTGAGAGCTGCTACTGCAGAGTTTGATGAAGAGAGTTGCTGCTGGGTTTCATGAGAGAACAGCAACCGAGCATCAGTATTAGTGACTGATACGGGCCACTGTGCAGTGGCACACACCCGAGAACTCGATACAGGGAAGCAGACCCCTGTGCGAAGACTGAACTAAGGACTGGAGAACTACCTGGACTGAAGACTCGCTGTACAGACTCACATGAAGATGAAGACTCACTATACAGATATTACCTGAAGATCACCTGAAGACTCACTGAAATGAAGACTGAAGACTCGAAGACTCACTGAACTGCACCTGACCTGAAGATAGGGACTTGGGAAGTCACTGTGCAGTGGCACATAACTGTGCAGCTGCTGCAGATAATTGTGCAGAGAGGGTAGCTGAAGGCAGAATACTCACATACCTGAAGAAGATCACTTGGAACTCGACACAACAGTTCCTGGTGCAGAAGATCACTTCAAGAACTCGACACAGCAGCAAGGGTTGCACACCTGAAGATGCACACTTGGAAACTCGACCAGTATCAGCAGTAGCAACCCTTAGGCAGGGGGAAACTGCACTGCACTGTGCACTTCGTGCACAAACAGCAGGGAGCAGCAAGAGGGACAATTCAGTTAGTATTCCAGGTATCTGTCTGTGTCTTCCAGTTTCAGATTTTCGATTAGATTTTGGTATAGAGGTCAGTGTTGGATTCTCAGCTTAGTGTCTAGTTGGGTATTTGGTTTTCAGTTAATTTTAGATTGTTAGTTAAGTGTTGAGTTAGGATTTAGGTTTCAGTTTTTAGTATCAACAGTTAGGAAGTTCAGTTGTAAGTTGATTAGTGTATTAGTGTATAGTAAGTTAATTAGTATAAAGTGTATTAGGGAGATAGTTATGTATACATTGTAGTATCTATTAGATTGGTTATCTACGTATAGATAACTAGTAAATATTAGATATAGTTAGTCAGATAATTATACTGGTGTATATAGATATGTTAGCTAAGTATGGTTTTGCTAAGAGTCAGTTATATATAAATACTTATATTGGATGTTAGTTTTGGGTTGCCTTGGGATACCAAGGTATCACCAAGGTATGGGTTGATACCCAAGGTATTGAGATTTGGTATCAGGGTAGTTGCGATACACATTGGTGTAAGGCCAATGTATCCTAATTAAATTATTTTGAGATATTATTATTATATGTGACTTATGTGTATATATATAACTATTTTCATATTAGAAAACCTGCGTATCTTAGGATACGGCTTCTTGAATGCTCTGTTGTGTGTTAGTTTAGCTAGCTTAGCAGAGTTTTCTAGTATATCGACTTAGTACTTAGCATTGGACTCTTGCAACCTAGAATGCATTGGTTTGACTTAGAAATGGTATATCGACCTAGAATTGCATCAACCTCAGTTATCTTCATTATTGAACATTGTATTGATGCAACATACCATATATAGGTTGCGAGACACCAGCTTGGGCATCGAGAGACACACTTTGCTCAGGACTTCAGGCGAGTACATTTCTCTGTTTGTTTTCAATTCATAATATTGTATATATGCATATTCTGGATTAGTATACATTGATTCCCGACACAGTGATTTCACGAACTGGTGCTATATGGATCCCGTCAGGAGGTGTTATCCCCTACCGTGTGCAACGGGTACCTAATGACATGTATTTCATCGTGTGCATCGGGTATTGACTTTTATGTGCTTCTTGTGCATCCACTATTTCGTGTGCTAGTGTGACTATCGTGATCATGTATGTAACGTGTCATGATTGGATCCATGAGTATTGGTTGGGGAGGGGGAGTAGGAGTTGGTTATGTGATCAAAGCCCTCTTGATCTCATGTGCATGTCGATTATACACCTCACGTATAATGGAGTTAACTTTATACCTCATGTGCAACCTAAGTCGATCACATAACGAACTTACACTCTAAAATACATAGTTAGTATTCTTGTTCTCTACTTGCAGTTATTCTTGTATTTTACTTCCAGTTATTATTGTGCTTATTGCTTGTTCCCTCAGTATTGTATATTCTTCTACTTGTGCATCTTGTATCCTTTTTCTATTGCTTGTTATATATGCTCGATTATGTTATTGGAACTGCTTTCAGAGGTATGTACTTTGCTCCAATCCTGACTGGATATTTTTTTTCCAGATGATTGGCTAGAGGAGCTGTGTCCCACACATTACGGCCCTCAGGAGGGTGAGACTTTAGAGGACACTCCCCTAGAGCAGGAGGACATAGTACCAGTGACCGAGGAGGTCTAGTTTTGTTTAGTGATTCTTGTATTAGACTATTATTTGAGAAGATTCACAGATGTACTATTATTTTATATTGTGGATTGTATATTTCTTTCCTTCGCTATTCCATTCGTGCATTATTCCTCCTTAGTTTGTTTTGTGATTGAGATTGATATATTTGTGATATACCATATGGCTCCTCCGATTGGAGTTGAGATGATTGACAGGTACCATATTATATTGTTGAGATGTTAGATAGTTAGAAATGACCTAGACAATGTTCTACCGCCGATTCTGCGACGTAGGCTGGGCGTAACCACGTACTCGTACCCGAATATCCGGGTGCGGGTCGTGACACATTTTTAGTGGTGGCCTATGCAGGTCTAGATAGATATCGTAGTTGTGCTCGACTCGAGTACTGCTTCGAGCCTGCTTTAGGAAAAATAGGTTTAGACAGAGAGTTACTCAATCACAACTAGGAAATATTCCAATATCAGTTTGTAATCCTTATCTATTGGATATTGTCTTTCATTTTAAATTAAGTTCTGTCCTTCTTTGATAATATCACATTATATTCAATATTGATTCCGTATTTTCAATCTGACTTCAGGATGCCTCCGAAGGTCAGATTCTATCGCTCAGGAGCAGCGGCAGCTTCCTTAGCTACTTCCCAGCCTGCTGCGGATAGAGTAGCAGCTGCTACTGTTTCATCTCCAGTTGAGAGGATCGCCTCACCGGTTCAGGTGGGGGTCTCAGCAGCCGCTTTTGGGGTGCTTCTCCCCCAGTTCAGTGGGTTGCTCCAGTTGTTTCCGAGGATCTTTCGCCACCACCGCCAGTACCAGCTGATGCTACACAGCTGTTTGCACTCTTCCAGATGATGATGGAGGCCCACAGGGCCCAGGCTGAGGCACAATACCGACAGACCGAGGTGATAAGACAGGGCATCGAGAGTGCTCACCGGGTGGCCATCACCGCCGTAGAGAGGACCGCACCACCACAGCAACGAGAGGTATAGCCCAGGCCCGGCACTATACAAGACTTCAAGAAGTTGGATCCCCGGCCTTTCAAGGGGACAAAGGGCATCATCTACGCGGATGACTGGTTGGAAAGCATGGAGCGCGTCATGCACTTATCCCGCCTTGCGGAGGACCTGATGGTGGAGGCAGCGGGATTGCAGATGATGGACATCGCCAGCACTTGGTTCCGGAATGAGCCACAGATCGTCGATCCAGGATTGACATGGGGTAAGTTCAGAGACTTGTTCAGAAGGAAGTTCTTCCCGTCTACTGAGAGACTTGATCTGGAGCAACAGTTCCAGAACCTTTATCAGGGGAACATGTCGATGGAGGAGTATGTCGTCGAGTTTGGTAGGTTGAGCAGGTATGTCGACTATATGGTGAGAGACCCTGAGAACCGGGCTAGTAGATTCAGAGAGGATCTGAACTGGGAAGTGAAGGCTCTCATTTCTTCGAGCCACGAGATGTATACAGACATCTTGAGGGAGGCTCGCAAGGTCGAGAGAGACCTGAATGGGAGGCACAAGAGGGATCGAGATATTTTTGGTGGCAGCAGCAGCGCAGGTCCAACCAAGAAGCCATATTTCCAGTAGCAGAGGCAACAGTTCAATGCGCCTAACCGAGCACCTGTACAACAGACGTACCAGATGCAGAGACCAGCCTAGCCAGCTCGTGCTTGCCCCTTCTGTAAGAAGGCAGGGCACGGATGTGATATTTGCAGGAATAGGCTTGGGTAGTATTTATTTTGTGGATCATCAGTCACCAGCTGAGGGATTGCCCTAAGACCCTAGCTCGTACAGTTCAGGATGAAGCCCCTATCCAGAGGATACCCGCGAGACACCCGACGGGACAGCTGAGAGGATCTCATTTACAGCCCCAATAGCAGAAGTTCGTGCAGCACTAGCACCAGCAGAGGGGTGAACATCAGGGGCGAGCTTTTTCCCTGACCATGGAGGAGTCAGAGCCAGTCGGAGACGTGATATCAGGTTCAGTCTTACTTGATTCTTTTCCAGCTCATGCCTTATTTGATTCTGGTGCATCTCATAGCTTTGTATCTAAATATTTTGCTCTGAGACATCGTCTTGAGTCTGAACCATTGGCGAGGACTTGCAAGATCACGACTGGGGGAGGCATCATCCTGGTCAGTGATGTTTGCAAGAACAAGAGGATTTATGTAGGAGGCCATGAGCTGAGCGTATGTTTACTTGTAATGCCACTTCCGAGTTATGATATAGTACTCAGGATGGATTGGTTGAGTAGACATCACGCTAGTATCGATTGTCGTGGAGACAAAGTTTTATTTCAGACGCCAGGAGAGCCGGAGTTTGAGTTCGTCCGAGGAGCAGAGCAGAGCGAGGGCAATTTCTGTGAAGCTTTGGTAGAAGAGCAGGAGCCGCCACATCCATTAATTGCAGAGTTCTTGGATGTATTTCTAGAGGATTTGACGAGGTTGCCACCAGACAGAGATGTGGAGTTCTCTATTGATTTAGTGCCAGGCGCAGAGCCGATCTCTCAGTACGTCTATAGAGTAAACAACAGTGAACTGGCGGAGTTGAAGAAGCAGGTGGATGAGTTGTAAGACAAAGGCTTTATCCATTCCAGTTTATCACCATGGGGTGCTCCGGTATTGTTTGTACCCAAGAAGGATGGGTCGGTACGTATGTGTATCGACTACAGGGTACTTAATAACCTCACTATCAAGAATAAATACCCGTTGCCGCGGATTGATGACTTGTTCGACCAGTTAAGCGGAACGAAGGTATTCTCGAAGATAGACTTGAGGTCAGGGTACCACCAGGTGAAGGTAAAGAGGGAAGACATCCCGAAGACGGCTTTCAAGACTCGTTATGGGCAGTTCGAGTTCTTGGTGATGCCGTTTGGGTTGACCAATGCCCCGGCAGTGTTCATGAACCTGATGAACAAGGTATTTCATCAATACCTAGACCAGTTTATTATATTCTTCATAGATGATATTCTGATATATTCAAAGATCCCTGAGGAGCATGAACAGCACTTGAGGATTGTTTTAGAGACCCTTTGTCATGACCCGCACCCAGAATTGGGACACGAGTACGTGGGTACGTCCAGCCTATGCCGCAGCATCGGCAGTAGAACGCTGTCTAGGTCAATGCACTATCTAAACAATCTCGCACGAGTATCCAACTCCATAAGGAGACACGGATAACACAATATAATATGAACAACATACTCAATCACATAACTACAGCACGATAAGATATCGAAGAAATAAATAAAATATAACACAAGTCTAAATAGAAATAATCTAACTCAACAATAATATCCAAGTCTCAACAAGTATGCCGGAGACAAATTCGGTACCAATAAACTACTAAAATAAACTGACTAAGATAACTAGTGATTTCGGCTAGACCTCCCGGAATCACAACTGAACTACCAGGTCCAAGTCTGCAGCTACTCTCCTTGTGGTCCATAAAATGTCGGACACCAGTCCTCTAAAGCGCAGTTTGGAAAAATATTTCCAGTCAGGAAGGAACAAGTACATCTCTAACAGCAGTTCTATATCAATGATATAACTATGTAGCAGTAAATAGATGGAAATATACAAGATGCATATACATGTACGAGAGATATACAATAAAGAAAATACTGGAAATACTGTAAATAAATACGGGAAGGAATAATATGTCAAATGAACAAGAATACTATAACTAAGTGTGTGAGTACTAGCTTTAACATGTGATCGGCTTGGGAACTTGTACAGGAATAATGGCCTGGCTAGTCATACGTGCAGTGTATGACCAACACTAACATGTGAACAAGACTTGTACATGAAGGATATGATTACATATCTACACTAAAATACTTTCCACCCCCGATTGGTATAGTAGATCCAATCATGGCACGCTATGGCACGGGATTCCCCAAGAAGATAGCGACTCTTCTCGAGAATCAGTGTATGTACATGTACAAGATAAACAATAAAACAAGACTTGTACAAGATACACCATGAACAAGGAATAACATCTCATGACGAGATCCGGATATACCAATCCGTGTAACCATCGTGTCAAAAAATATAGATATTTACACTAGATACAATAAACATAGAGGATATCATAAATAAGAAACTATCAGAGAATGTACTCGCCTGGGGTCCTTAGCTGTCAATACTAATGTCCTGCTCCTGAAGTCTCGCAGGACGATCCAATAGTCCTATACACATATAATATAAATACAATATTGCATCAGGCATTATACTAACACATACGATCAAACACAATGAACTCAGGGCTACGCTAGGTATGATACTGGTCAACTAGGGTCAAGTGTGCGTCTGATTTCATGGGTGTCGCGTCTGTAATTGCTGTGCAAGACAGACAATCAAAATAATATAGCTTGCCAGTACATCTGTGTACATGTGGCAGTCTTCTAATATTTACAGGGTCACAGGTCAATGTAACTACGGGGTATCCGTGGTTACACTCGGGTCATCTAGTACATGGGCATATAATACCTATTATTATTTATCATAACCATTAATACTAACTAATTGCAAGTATAATAAATATGCATTTAGATATACTTTTAAATAGAATTAATACTACGTATGTATATATATATTAAACATGTACTAGGGATACATGCACCATACATATACGTATGTACATATATACTAGTTGAGAATATACTATATATATATATATACACATATATATATGCCAAAAATACATTTAAATATATATACTAGTACATATACCCTACATATATACCAATTAGGTTCATACACATATAGATATATAATATGTACATACAACACACCAATATACCAATACACATACCAATACCAACTACAATACGCATGTATACAATGAGGAAATATATAGAAATTAGCTAAGCTCAAGATTAACAAGTTTAGCTAATAAGAGAAAAGGGTTGATTTATGATAAATACCTTATGTTATGAAAATTATTTCGAAATCACTTTTGAACAATAATTACAATTAAAAAAGTTTATTTATAAAAATTTAGAATTTATGTAAAGCCAATATATATTTATATCTATAGTAAAATCTATTACCAGTCCAAATAAACTAATTTTAAACTAAGTTTAATGTTGAAACCATTACTTAATTAATAATACAAACCCAAAACTTATTATATATTTATATAACCAAAAATCCTTATATATATTACATAACTAAACTAATTATATTCTAATATAACTAAAACTATTAATATGTAATTAATACTATACATTAAAATAACTCCTCAGAACAATGAAGGAGGGAAAGAGGGAGAGAGGGAGGCTCACATGGGGGTTCGGTCGGCGGAGACACTGCCGGAGGTGGTCGTCGGTCGGAGTCAACAGAGCAGAAGATCGTCGTTGCAGAATCTACCACGACGACGAGTTTGACACGGAGGATGCCGGCAGTGGCGGTCGGTGGTGTGGAGTGGAGGAGGCAGGGAATGGTGGTGCTGGAGTAGGGTGGTTGTACTGGTGGTGAACGGTGGTGGAGATGATGATACAGTGGTAGTGGTGGTTCTGATGATACTGTGGTGGTGGTGGTGGTTCTAATGATACGGTGGTGGTTCTGATGATACGTTGGTGGTGGTGGTGGTTCTGATGATACGGTGGTGGCCGGAGACTGGAGGGACGGGCTCGCCGGGGTCGGGTCAGCGGAGGTGAACGGGGTGGCAGCGGGTCATCAAGGAGCTTCAGGCGGGGGAGCTCGAGGGGAAGGTGGTGGATGGGAGGTCGAATGTGCAGCGGGGTCGGGGAAGAAGGAGTGGTCGGGGCTTCAGGCGGGGGAAGTCGATCGGCGTTCAGGTGGGAGAAGGCCGGTGCACAGCGGGTGGTTGGCTCAATGGAGGAACGAAGATGGTCGGTTTCAGCATGGTGACGAGGCGGTGGGGTTGACGATGAAGTTCGGCGAGTCGGGTGGTCAATGGCAGCAGCTCGGTTCAGGTGATGAGGCCGGCGGGGACAGCAGCATCGTGTGGAGAGGCGGTCGGGGATCCGCTCAGGCGAGGGTGGTCCGGTGACAGTGGAAGGAGGTCGACGGAGTTAATGGTGGAGAGAGATGGCCGGTGCAGTTGGTGAAGTGGGTTTAAGAAGAAGAAGAAGAAGAGAAAAAGAGAAAAAGAGAAGAAGAAGAAGAAGAAGAGAAAAAGAGAAAAAGAGAAGAAGAAGAGAAAGGAAAGCTTCAGTTTTTGTGAGGAGGGAGGAGAGAGAAGGTAGGGGGGTTTCCAAGGTGTGGGGATTAGGGCCTGCTTGGGAAAGGGTGCATGAAGAGACATTATATAGGGGATGTGATGTAGAGTGTGTGGTGATGATGAGCCCCATTTTGAATGGGTGGCTAGGATCCAACATGAGGAAATTATTCATACAAAGAAGAGGGGTTGGGTTGACTAGTCAAAGAATTAGGGCTTCTCCATTTGGCTTGAACCAATGGGGTGTTGACACCTAATACAACATTTGCAAATAAGCCCCTTAAATTTGGATATTTGCACAGACACATAAAATAATAAAAAATTGGTGGAGAAATTGGTGTTTGGTGTTTTGTAGGGTGAGGGGGTGTTGTGTGTTTTGCATGGGCTTAACCAATATAGTATTTGGATTAAATCGGGATTAAAACAGGATTAGTCAAAGTTGGTATCCCTAATTTAATTAAAGAATAAGTGTAAGTGGTGTTCTAAAATTAATTAGAAGTACATGGGGCTAAAATTAAGTGGGACAGAAGTGTCATGAATGAAGTAGACTCATAATAGAATATTACCCTAATTTGGGTTGCACAAAATGGGTCGAGATTGTGTCTCCAATTTTGATTAGAACGCACAACGATACAAAGTTGGATTTTATTTGGAAATTAAAATAAACGTCCGCGACGAATATTGTGCGGCTAAAATGAAGCACAAGAGAGCATAATTATAAGTTACACAAAGGTCATAAAAGGTGTAGGCTTGGTGTTAGTCTTGGACCCTTTGATTGGTCCGGCTAAACGGGTTGAGTTGGTGTCTCAAAATTGATGGCAACGACACAGGTGCGCGATACAGGATTAAATAATAGATTTTGGACCCGAAAAGTTGTGCAATTAAATTAGAGCACAAAGGATTATGATTTTGAGTGACAAAAAAGTCAAGCGCCTAAGTTGGCGTATCAAGTCTAGAATGCAACAGCTTGTTGGAAATTATGGGTTAATGTTGGGCTCCGAATATTACAACAACGATAGGGTATAACAATCACAGTAATTAATTACAACCTCAAATAATTAAATCCTAAATAATACAAATTAAATTCATAACCCTATAATTCGGTCAGGTATTCATCTAGTGGGCTTCTAGGTCAAGTCTACTAGCTCAAACATTAAGAATACTGTATATATAAATACACATCTCATGCAATTATTTAAAATAACTATACACAATATTAATAATATATGAAAAGTCAAAAATACTCCTATTTTTAGAATGTGGTAGTGACACCCTCAGGAAGGAGAAGTTGTATGGCAAGTTATCGAAGTGCGAATTCTTCCTTGATAAGATTGAATTTCTTGGACATGTCATTACAGGAGATGGAATCTCGGTGGACCCGAAGAAGATCTCAGCAGTTGAATCATGGTCTACCCCGAGTTCAGTAGCAGAGATCAGGAGCTTCCTTGGATTAGCAGGCTACTACCGGAGGTTTGTTCAGGACTTTTCCAGACTAGCAGAGCCGATGACTAGGTTGACCAGGAAGGACGTGGAATTCGTCTGGACTGAGGATTATAAGTCAGCATTTGAGGAGCTGAAGAGGAGATTGACTACAGGTCCCATCTTGACACTACCATCAGGAGCAGAAGGATTTTTTATTTACAGTGATGCATTAGGAAAGGGTTTGGGTTGTGTACTACAGCAGCACGGAAAGGTGATTGCCTATGCTTCCAGGCAATTACGCCCGCATGAGAAGAACTACCCTACCTATGATTTAGAGCTTGCAGAGGTTATCTTTGCTCTCAAATTATGGAAACACTATATATATGGAGAGAGAAAGAGTAGAGATCTTCACAAACCATAAGAGCTTAAAGTATGTGTTTACACAGAAGGAGCTCAACATGAGGCAACGACGATGGTTGTAGCTGATAAAGGACTTCGACATATCTTTGTAGTACCATCCAGGGAAGGCCAACGTAGTCGCGGATGCTTTGAGCAGGTATCCCATGGCTATATGCTTGACTAGAGACAGGCATCTATTGGCAGACCTCGATAGTTTGGGCATTGAGGTATTGATTCCGGGAATCGCAGCGCAGATGTAGGGACTTCAGGTTCAGTCGAAGCTGATGGACTGAGTCAGAGCCGGACAGAATGAGGATGAGTCTCTGAGGAGCATCGGAGCACAGGTTCAGGTCGGGCTGACAGAGGACTTTACTGTCGCAGATGACGGATCATTGCGACACGGTACCAGGTTATGCGTACCGAAAGAAGCATTGTGCGAGGAGATTTTACAGGAGGCGCATCGTTCCTAATACTCTATGAATCCTGGCACCAACAAGATATATAGAGACATGAGGGAGCATGTATAGTGGTATGGCATAAAGTGAGAGGTAGCTAGCTTCATGTCCAGATGCTTAGTTTGCCAGCAGGTCAAGGCGGAGAGACAGAGACCAGGAGGATTGCTTCAGCCTTTGCCCATTCCGGAGTAGAAATGGGAGCATGTTACCATAGATTTTGTATCGGAGCTTCCGCGTTCTCCAGGAGGCAAGGATGCGATTTGGGTCATCATGGACAGGTTGACCAAATCAGCCCACTTTCTGCCATTTAAAGTGGGTACATCTACGGAGAGACTTGCGAAGATGTTTGTGCGCTAGATTGTCAGATTGTACGGTATTCCAGTGAGCATTGTCTCAGATCGGGATAGCCGCTTTACGTCCCATTTTTGGAGGAGTTTACAGGCTAGCTTGGGCACTCAGCTCAAGTTCAGTACCGCCTATCACCCTCAGACGGACGGACAGTCGGAGAGGACTATTCAGACTCTTGGGGACATGTATGCACCTGTATTTTGGATCTTGGAGGTTCTTGGAAGGATCACCTTCATTTGGTAGAGTTTTCATACAACAACAGCTACCAAGCCAGTATTGAGATGTCACCATTCAAGGCGTTGTATGGACGGAGATGCCACACTCCGTTGTCCTAGGATGATATTGGTGACAGGGATTTATTGGGACCAGAGATGGTAGTGGATGCAGCAGAGAAGGTAAAGCTTATCAGGGACAGATTTTGAGTGGCGTAGGACAGGCAGCGGCATTGGGCCGATAGCCATCGAAGACCTCTGGAGTTTGAGGTATAACCTTAGTTTTGTCTTGTTTGTGTTTGATTGATTGCTTGTTAGAGTACTAAGGTTGTATTTCGTGCTAGGTTGGCAGTCTGGTTTTCTTGAGGATTTCTCCGACACGTGGCATGATTCGTTTCGGTGGGGGCAGCAAGCTTAGTCCACGATTTATCCGTCCTTTCAGCATTCTTGAGAGGGTCGGTGCAGTCGCTTACAGACTAGACTTACCACCTGCACTGGAGGGAGTGCACAACGTGTTTCACGTATCACAGTTGAGACGGTACGTGGCAGATCCCAATCATGTGTTGGATCATTCAGAGATAGAGTTGTGCCCTACTTTTAGCTATCCAGAGCAGCTAGTGGAGATTCTGGATCGGAGAGAGAAGGTGCTGAGGAACCAGACGATTTCTTTGATGCGCGTCGCGTAGAGGCATCACTCGCCAGGAGAGAGTACCTGGGAGCGAGAGGCCGAGATGCGCGAGCGATATCCGTATCTGTTCGAGCCGTGAGGTATAATTCTTTCTCGCATTGTATTATTGTTTGGTAGATAGCTTCTTCTTTAATTTCGAGGATGAAATTTTTCTAAGGTGGGTAGGTTTGTCACCCTCACATTTCCATCCAAGGGTAGTTTGGTAATTATCATGGGTATTAATTATTTTAGGATTATTATAATTAATATTTGTGTATGGCTTGATTTATTTAATTATTGTACTATTAGTTGTTGATAGTGTAGACTTATTTTGGACTTGTTTAGTGGACCTAACCATTTAATTAGAGAGCATAAACAAACTTTTGGACTAGTCTAAGTTGAGCCCATAAATTAGGCCCATGGATTAAGAAACATGATTAATTAGAGAAACCATTGGACTAGAATCTTTCCTCCCAAATTATTTCTTCATGAGAGGCCCCAAGGGGTATTTGTGACTTTGTACATTCTTTAGGGAGGGGTTTATGACCAGCCATAATTGGGAGGAGAGAGAGAGAGCTCTCATTTTATTTCTTCTCTAAATATCTAGATCTATAATTTTCTCTTCCATTTTTCCTCCATTCCCTCATCATTTCTCCACCAAATCTTCACCAAACTTATTACAATCTCATTATTGAAGCCTCTACATTAAGGATCTACAATCAAGGAGCAAGGAGCAAGGAGCAAGGAGCAAGGAGGAGGAGGCCAAGATCTACAAGAAGAAGAGCTACTTGTCATTTAGAACCTTTTTATTGGAAATCTATCTCCCAATAGGTACAAATCAGTTTTCCCCCTTCTAATAGACTATAGATCTAAGATTTTACCATAAGAAACTACCCCACATGCATAGGCTACCCATAGGTTTTGATTTGGAGTCATTTGGAGACCTACGGTAGAAGTTATGACCAAATTGGTACCAATTTTGGGAGAATTTCGAGATTGGCACATGTAGTGCTTGTCAATAGATCTATTTGACCCTTGATTATTTGTTTGTAGCTTGTGTCATGTCCACAATTGGATACGTGTGGGCCGAATCTCGTCAATTTGACGAAACGGTCGATTTTGGGGGTTTTCCTCCAACACGGGGCCATGTGAATATCATATAGTGACACAGACACGTAGACACTCTAATTTCTATACGTGTTGTTCATAAATTAGGCATTGGACATGTACGTGTCCTTCGGGATATGTTTGGTTGTGAGTTGGGGGCCGTATCGCAAGCGTATCAAAGAAAAGTGTGATACGAGTGCGGTGCACCCCATGTGTTTGTTGTTTGGCCCATTTCCTTATATGTGCATGTGTAATTATGTATATGTAAGCCCTTTATATGATTTATAGTTTATGTATTAGTGTGATTTGGATTTACGTATAGGTGGGTGTCTATTTGTGTATACTATAGGAGTATCTAGATATATAGAGCTATGTTACATGTATATATATATATATGTTGGTGCGTATATATACATGTGTTAGTTTATATCTATATACTTATTTATATGTATGTGTATATATATATGTATGGGCATCTATATATTAGTGTTATGCATATAGATTGATATATATGAGGGGTAGTATATGCATCTATGTATATAGATAGTTAGATATCTATGTGTGTGTACATATATAAATATATACTTAGAGATTTTTAAGTGTATTTGTGTATGTGTGTTTGTGTGACTTGGAGGGTTGAGCATCTGCTATCTAGCAGTGGAGGTCACTGCTAAAGGAGAGAAGTGGAGGTCACTGCTAAGCCGGGCTGTACACATCAACAGCTCGAGTAAGGCAGAGGAGTTCAGCAGCGCTCGTGCACTGCACAGTGCAGCTCGAGTAGGGGAGGGCAGTGCACTGGGCAGCAGTGCTCGTGCACTGCACAGTGTGCATCGGGCATATGAAGCAACAGCAGTTCCTGCAGAAACTAAATGTTGAGAACAGCTACTGCAGAGTTTGATAAGAGAGTTGCTGCAGGGTTTCACGAGAGAACAACAATCGAGCATCAGTATTAGTGCTGATACGGGCCACTGTGCAGTGGCACACACCCGAGAACTCGACACAGAAAAGCAGACCCCTGTGCGAAGACTGAACTGAGGACTCGAGAACTACCTAGACTGAAGACTCGCTGTACAGACTCACCTGAAGATGAAGACTCACTGTACATATATTACCTGAAGATCACCTGAAGACTCACTGAAATAAAGACTGAAGACTCGAAGACTCACTGAACTGTACCTGACCTAAAGACAGGGACTTGGGAAGTCAGTGTGCAGTGGCACATAACTGTGCAGCTGCTATAGATACTTGTGCAGAGAGGGCAGCTGAAGGGAGAATACTCACATACCTGAAGAAGATCACATGGAACTCGACACAGTAGTTCCTGGTGCAGAAGATCACTTCAAGAACTCGACACAGCAGCAAGGGTTGCACACCTGAAGATGCACACTTGTAAACTCGACCAGTATCAGCAGTAGCAACCCTTAGGCTGGGGGGGGGACTGTACTGCACTGTACACTTCGTGCACAAACAACAGGGAGCAGCAAGAGGGATAATTCAGTTAGTATTCCAGGTATCTGTCTGTGTCTTCCAGTTTCAGATTTTCGATTGGATTTTGGTATAGAGGTCAGTGTTGGATTCTCAGCTTAGTGTCTAGTTGGGTATTTGGTTTTCAGTTAATTTTTAGATTGTTAGTTAAGTGTTGATTTAGGATTTAGGTTTCAGTTTTTATTATCAACAGTTAGGAAGTTCAGTTGTAAGTTGATTAGTGTATTAGTGTATAGTAAGTTAATTAGTATAAAGTGTATTAGGGAGATAGTTATATATACATTATAATATCTATTAGATTGGTTATCTACGTATAGATAACTAGTAAATATTAGATATAGTTAGTCAGATAATTATACTGGTGTATATAGATATGTTAGCTAAGTATGGTTTGGCTAAGAGTCAGTTATATATAAATACTTATATTGAATGTTAGTTTTGGGTTGCCTTGGGATACCAAGGTATCACCAAGGTATGGGTCGATACCCAAGGTATTGAGATTTGGTATCAGGGTAGTTGCGATACACATTGGTGCAAGGCCAATGTATCCTAATTAAATTATTTTAAGATATTATTATTATATGTGACTTATGTATATATATATATATATATATATATATATATATATATATATAAACTATTTTCATATTAGAAAACCTGCGTATCTTAGGATACGGCTTCTTGAATGCTCTGTTGTGTGTTAGTTTAGCTAGCTTAGCAGAGTTTTATAGTATATCGACTTAGAGACTTAGCATTAGACTCTTGCAACCTAGAATGCATTGGTTTGACTTAAAAATGGCATATCGACCTAGAATTGCATCAACCTCAGTTTTTTCATTATTGAACCTTGTATTGATGTAACATACCATATATAGGTTGTGAGACACCAGCTTGGGCATCGAGAGACACACTTTGCTCAGGACTTCAGGCGAGTACATTTTTCTGTTTGTTTTCAATTCATAATATTGTATATATGCATGTTCTAGATTAGTTTACATTGATTCCCGACATAGTTATTTCACGGACTGGTGCTATATAGATCCCGTCAGGAGGTGTTATCCTCTACCGTGTGCAACGGGTACCTAATGACATGTATTTCATCGTATGCATCGGGTATTGACTTTCATGTGCTTCTTGTGCATCCACTATTTTGTGTGCTAGTGTGACTATCGTGATCATGTACATAACGTGTCATGATTAGATCCATGAGTATTGGTTGGGGCGGGGAAGTAGGAGTTGGTTATGTGATCAAAGCCCTCTTGATCTCATGTGCATGTCGATTATACACCTCACGTATAATGGAGTTACCTTTATACCTCATGTGCAACCTAAGCCGATCATATAATGAACTTACACTCTAAAACTCATAGTTAGTATTCTTGTTCTCTACTTGCAGTTATTCTTGTATTTTACTTCCAGTTATTATTGTGCTTATTGCTTGTTCCCTCAGTATTGTATATTCTTCTACTTGTGCATCTTGTATCCTTTTTCTATTGCTTGTTATATATGCTCGATTATGTTATTGGAACTGCTTTCAGAGGTATGTACTTCGCTCTAATCCTGACTGGATATATTTTTTTCCAGATGATTGGCTAGAGGAGCTGTGTCCCACACATTATGGCCCTCAGGAGGGTGAGACTTTAGAGGACACTCCCCTAGAGCAGGAGGACATAGTACCAGTGACCGAGGAGGTCTAGTTTTGTTTAGTGATTCTTGTATTAGACTATTAATTGAGGAGATTCACAGACGTACTATTATTTCATATTGTAGATTGTATCTTTCTTTTCTTCGCTATTCCATTCGTGTATTATTCCTCCTTAGTTTGTTTTGTGATTGAGATTGATATATTTGTGATATACCGTATGGCTCCTCCGATTGGAGTTGAGATAATTAACATGTACCATATTATATTATTGAGATGTTAGATAGTTAGAAATAACACAGACAGCGTTCTACCGCCGATTCTGCAGCGTAGGCTGGGCGTAACCACGTACTCGTGCCCGAATATCCGGGTACGGGTCGTGACACACTTGTTTATCAAAAGATGGGGGACACAGTTACCAATGGGATCCTAGTTTGACGTCAAATTCTAAGAATAAGGGTATGCTTAATCAAGGGTCTACCCAACTTATAAGAATGAAGTTGGCCATGAAAATTTTGGTCACCCTCCTGTTTACAAGAGTTATTTAAGTCTATCTTCAAAGGAGGTACGAGATGTTTAGGCTTTTGTGACCGTAGTTACAGACTATCAGAAGAAATCTAGGAACTACCATGGTGTTAATGAGTCAATAACTATATAAAGAAAGTTTACCAGTTCTTCTCTCTTCTAATTAGGTCATGAGTCTACAAGATAATAGAAAATATCATAGCCAAATACAACTAGGGTGAGATGGTACCAAAAATACTTCATCATATATCATGGATGCCGATGAATGGTTCAGCAATAAGCGTCAAAAGGTGATATAATTTTTTATTAAGAGTACAAGGGCTCAACTAATGCAACACAAGTGTCATGGACGTAGTTTGGTTTGAGTGGGCTACGGGTATGTCAGTGGTTAAGGTAATTGGGTTATCGATGTACAATTAATTTAATTGCAACGAAATTGAATATTTAAGTATATGATTTTTAGAAGAAGATATGCCACGAATGTTGTGGGGTCTATATGGAGCATGGAAATGTATATTTGGGCGTAACAACTAGTTCTTGTGTGAAGTAGGTACAATTAGGCTCATAATTCTCAAAGTTGTCAGAAGAATTGAGTCGATGTTGCGTATTAAAATTGTCTGCAACGGTAAAGGATATCTAGGTATCATTTGTGTGTCCAAATGCATCGTAAATGTTGTGCGACTAAAATGAAGAATGGAAAGGTGAGTTTGTGAGTGATAGTCATGTCATAGATATAGAGTGACTAGTCTAGGTCATAAGGGTAAAAGTTGTTGGAAAAAAAAGGATAGTATTGTGCTCCAAATATTCGAGCCACAACCAAGGTTTCAAAGGATACAAAATTAAAGAGGTAATCTGTTTGGAATTAATCTTAATCAATACCAAATAAATTTAAATTTACCCTAAAATTTTAAATTAACCCTACACTAAAACCAGGGGCTACGATCTACCCAACTTATAAAAATTAAGTTGGTATCCAAAACTAAAGTCAGGGTCTTGCTAACAAGATTTCTGGAAGGGCCTACTTTCTATTAAGGATTCAAGAGTTCTAGGGTCTACTCGCCGTAAACAAATATTCTCTTAAGGGAACCTAGATATTATCAGGATGTTATTAGTCGACAACTCTATAAGAAAAATTTCTACCCAAACAATATTGCTCATATAGTTTATGTCTTCAACAAAACATAAGAAAGGGTTTGGTCGGGTATAACTAGGGCAAGGTGGTATAGATACTTTGATCACCGCATGACATTGATGACGAAGGGACTAATAGAGGGAATCACAAAGGAAGGAATCTACAGACAAGAGAAGTTTATGATAAGTTTAGGGAGTATGGTCATATAATTGAATAAGGTACGATTAGGCAATTATCTAGAGAATCAAGTCACAGTGACTAAATCAGGGAATTAGAAATAGAACAGAACTAATACTTATGGTGAGATGGATATTAATACCATGAAGATGGTACTAACTAAAAGATTAATTTGCTACTAGGACACATCTGGGAAGGAAAGAATGATCTACTCAGTTGTTATAATTAGAAGAATCTTTGTTGAAAAGCACGAGACTATATATTCAAAACAAGATAAGAATTTGATAGGAAGGATATGAATGCAATCGAGGGAGTAATACAACTAATCCTTAAGCTTAATACTGTATTCATATAAGTTATATTCTATATAACCTCTCTCATACTATTGACAACCTACTTCTGGCTATAGGTAAACAATATACAATCTTTACAACTTCGTCTTCCTTGCATATTCCTAACTTAGTAGATAAGTGTCTAAACTAAGCATGTACTTAAGTCTATCACTCATGGCATACTATTCACTAAGGACACTCTTCAATACTCGTCTAATCTTCAATTGGAATGCCTACCCATTTTTGTACAACTTACTCTACCCTATTGTCTATCTTTCTGATCTGTTGTTCCTCTAGTCTCTGTCATCTAAAACCTATCTTCCTTACGAGAATCTTTCAGCTAGGATACTACCCTATTACACAAGCATGATGTCATGGTTATCTTGAGTAAAAATTCTTCGAACTCAATAAGATGATCCAAAAATCCATCGACTATGGTATATTAGAAATAGGTTCTTATCACCTACTACTAAGGATAAGTCCAATAAGCTCATACTCTATTGGTCAAAAATCTAAATTCCTGGTCCTAATCAGTTTATGTATAAATCCACAATATACAGCTATAATTCCTATAAGACTTCTATCTTCCATTTACACTTTTCTACCATGTGTAAATCTATACTCTAAGGGTCTTGTGATAATCCTTTACAGAATAACTATTAAAGTCAGTATGTGATTCTGAACATGTGTTTTAATTTTTTGATGTTCGTATCACTTCGAGACTGATCAACAATTTCTACTTGTACTAAATTCTCAAAATTCCAAAAGCATTACAATTCATAAATACAAAATTTATTATCCCTCAAGTCCATATCACAATCCATACTCCTTGGATTATGCGATCATAATATCTTTCCCTTATTATCTGTTTTCTATGTACCTTCATATCATTTTAGTATGTTAATCTTGTTTTCAACTATAAGCTTCGCCAATCATAACCCAGTACTTTCTATTTTGTAGTATAGATCTTCTAGGCAACTACCGAGTGATAAAATCTTCAGTCCTTTCTAGATCCTTCTCTTAATTTAAAATGCTCAAGGTCATATACTCCTTGTGAATCTCTTCTTGTTACCATTTTACCTTCTTCACCTTGAGCCTGAGATTTCTCCTTGTTTATTCTATGTATACCCTTCGTCCAAACTATATGGTTACCATCTTGTTATAGCTTGTCATCTATTATAGGCAATTCATTATATCTAACTCAAGACTATAACATCTATCAAATCTCTCATCCTTCATCATATTTGCTCTATCACAGATACTAGCTTATCTACCCAAGTAATCACGGGTAGAACTCACTTGTTCAATTAACACTGACAACCCAAATAATCAAGTACATCTAGTTTAATTTTGAAAGCTATACTTTAGTACTCGAGTTATCTAATTACTCAAACATTAGGTCTAGCAATCTACCTATCTATTTAGTCCAGACATATGGTCATTAATAATTTAAGGGGTCATATGATCTAGTTTTGATACTAAAAGTCACAAGACAACTAGAGATTTAACCACTATGGCCTGCTACATAAGGTTCCAATTTCTTAAGGTCATATTACAATTTCTTGTATCATCATCATGAGCCACATCTGATCCCTAGCATCTAGCTATATATTCCATAAAATATTCTAGTGTATTAGAATCAAACAATCTTTCTAACTTCTAATACTTCCAAATTACTGCTACCTTTAGCAAGGGTAAGGTTTTATTAATTCTATGCCTCTAATACTATATTCAATTCTTATGCTAACAATCTACACTAGCTCTATCATATAGGAATAACCTATCTACCTACCCTACTAAGGGTAACCATCTTCTTAAAAATTTATATCCAGGATGTCTTCTTCCGTCTTGACAAGGACCTGCTTATGGAGGAAACACCGCGCACGAACGTCCATCTCTCTGAAATAGGGAGAGATGATAAACAATAATAAATATGTCGAGGGAAATAAATGAGTACAATTATGAAGTCCAAGGGCAATAATCAAATGCTAAAGAATTTTTAAATCAGTTGTGGATTAAGATACTAATATTGCTAATCCTTATTACAGGCTCGCTCGATACTGAAAAGTAACCGAAATAATTTAATCAAGACCTGCATGGGCCACCACAAAGTCCCAAAATATGTAGAACTAGATATACATAATATGTCAGTTACACATTCGACCAGGCTCTGATTTGACTCGAATACATATAAGCTGTATAATAAGGGTAACTATCTAAGAATACTAAAAATATCTATGTCATAATACACATAAAAAACAAAATATCCAGAATGAACTACATGTGCTAAAGTTGGCCGCCCAATAACACATAAGCTTGAATAGACTCGAGAAAGGAATATGAGTCTATAAAACTAGGCTACATCAGCAGATGAATAAACAATATGAATAAATAACCATAACTCCGGTAGAAATGATATAAGTACCTGGCACCAATGCCCGCATGACAAAGCAACATACATCAGCAACTTCAGGCAGGCTCCACAATGGTATATGCTGCAAAACTGGCAAGGGACTAGGTCCTCAGAGGGACGTAACAAGGTACAAGAAACAACATGCTAAAGTAAAATAGTATAATGCCACATACTCAAGGGTAAACTATTGTAACCATCTAAGTGATATGAACGTGAGAGCATCACTCGTATTCAGGCTGAAACCACTACAGGCTCTGTGTCGGGGAGCCCATAGCTGCAAGTAATATCACGTAGTCCAGTATATGTGCCAAAGATCTGAGACAGAGTCTAAGGCACCTCCAGTAGTATAGTATATATATAATCATAATCAGCCTGTAGTATGGTGTGTCTCTCCCTACCCAATATAACCTCATGTCTCATGTCCATAATGTCTCATGTCCATAACACGCAAGATCATGACCTCTAGCTAGTACAACGAGTCATAATGATATCTATATAATATACAAGTCTCATATCACGAATCCTGTAAGCCTATACATAATCACCATTAATAACTCAAGAAAGAATATGTCACATGAAATAGTGTCAAGTCTCCTACGGTATGGCGTCCTTGGTGTAGCAAGCACGTAAAAATATGATCGTGGAATCAACTCTCTAAATGATGTTATATGACTCCACGTACGGCGTCGACACCCGAATCTTGTTCGAATTTTAAGCAACGGCTCACGATCCTAGGTTGAACTGGTACATCATAGAAGTGTATATATATGGAAGAAACACAAGCATGTAATATAACATGATATACTATAAGTTGGCAAGGTACACTTGTCTGGGTTCTGAACTCTGTCAACTGCTCCTGTAAAAATGGAATCTATAAGTACGCCTCCGGATACTAAAAGAAATATCACCATTATTTTTAGAATACTTGAAGTAGCTAGAATTGACTACCTATAAGTCCAATTTGGACACAGGGGCAGAATTGACAATTTTGGGTCAAAGCAGTGTCCAATTATGGTCCACTTTGTACCAAACAATATGCCAAAAATAAAGTTCTCCAAATCTAGCAAACTTAGTGTCAGCGAGTCCAAAGTAATGACACGAACGCAATGGAGTATCCGAAATTGGATTTCGGTGAACCGATTACGAAATCACCTGTCAAGTAGAACCGTGGGGCACGGGAAACAGTATTTCGTCAACGTTCTCAGAATCGAACCAAACTTGGGTCACATAACTAGCGTAACACTGCGAATTCGATGACATAATTTTTGTTACAAAATGATAAGCACACACGAAGTTATGACAAGTGTCGGAATAGGCTGATATGGTATTTTTTGACGGATACGTATTGATTTCGGTGTGCACGCACATCCAAACAAAGTTCTGCAAAGTTCCATACGTCCGCGTTGACGATACGCGCCTTTCGGTAAAATCCTCATACTACAAAGTTGCCTTATTTGGTGGAACGTACCCCATTTCTGGAAATTTTGGGTTCTGAAATCAGGATTTTTTATCAACTTCAAGGCTGAATTGTCTGCGATATAAATTAAATTAAAATAAAATAATTGAAGCGATTAAAACTCGGTTATGTTGTCTAAATTACTGTTCAAGTAGAATTTTAAAATATTAACTAGGTTAGAAGAAAATTAGTCACGAATATGGGAGGTTGGAACAGTTTATGAACTGTTCTGGAATAGGTTTTTAGCCAACTTTGGTCAATTTTTCTCTCAAACCAGGAGTCCAAAATTTATTCTACTTGAAATCAGTCATAAAGGGTTATGTCGTAAAAGTCTCAGAGAAGACGGATCAAAAAATGGTTACATGATGAAGTAGAGATCGCACTACGAAGAGGTAAAGTTAAAATATTGCTGCTGTTGCTACTTGTGATGTCGGAGTGGGCTGTTCGTGGTATCGCACGGCGGGGTCGACGACGGTTGGCGGCGGTCGTCTGGACTGAGCGGGAGATATCTGAGGGGGTCTGGTCTAGTGATGTATATATAGGGAGTAAACCTCGCTCTAAGGACGCAATACGAACTATCATACCTGGGGAAGGAGGTGGACCAACTGACATCGCCCGGAATTCCTCCAAGTCTCCACCAAGACGCGGTCGAGGTTCGTCAACTGGAATCTCGCTAGGCACAGCAGGAGCTTTATCCGTTGCTGGTCCAGGGAAGGATCCTCCCATCTGCCATGGCCACCTAGGCGATCTCGTTCCACTACCCGGAGCAGTAGCCACAGCAGCGACCCCTAGCGAAGATCCTCCGGCACCGCCAACCGAAACCATAGAGGGTCCCTCTCTAAAAGGCGAGGAACCTCCAGCCAAAGACTCATCCCCGACATGGGGAGATGTAGGCCCACTCCCGGTAGCTTCAACACCAAGAATGCGGAAAGGACGAGCAACTGTCTCCTTCCTCCTCTTACGAACAGAAGCCTCCTTAGGAGCAGGCGCCCTTCGCTTCTGAGGAACTACCAAAGCCCCCGCAGGCGGAGGCACTTCACACCCCGGCATCGACTCCAGGGGTTCATCCGGGGTATCAAACTCCTCACCCTCATCGGGAGAAACCGAGGGAACTTCAGCTCCTCCCCCGGCAATGGGAGAGGACACCCTAAGACTTTCGCGTATGTCGAAATCGCGGTGGAAGGTGTTGATCGCCACGTAAAACTGGGCGTAAGAATGAAGGATGCGCAGCTCCGTAGAGGGGTTGACATCCGGCACGACGAAGGCTGCTCCAGTGCAACCCGTGGTGAAATACCGCCATCCTTTGGCTCCATCAATGAGCCCGCCTCTGGACTTGAAGCTGGTGACGGCATTGCCCACGTGCAGCTGGCCGTACCCAAATTGCCTGGCGAACCGACTAGGCAAATAAGGCTCGAAGAAGCAATGGTCTTCACTCCTGTACAGGAGATGGGAGGGTCTAATGCAGACCAGCCAATTAAAAGCCTCCGGAGAAAGATCGATCTTCTCTCTGCCTGAGTCCTCAAGCCTCATCCCTAATTGATGGCGATCTACGGGAGGGAGAGTACAGAGGAGCTTCCAGCCATGGCTGAGGTTCAATGCCAGCCGACAATCTAGAACGGTGTCCACGTTCCAGGGAGAATCCTTGTAGTTCAACAAGAAATTTCCCCCTGAGCTGCTACCAGAGCCAGGAGACATCACCCGGGGATTGTGGAGAATTAACCAACCCATCAGATACAGGTATGGTAATTCCACCCTGGGAAAACTCTCACGCCGGGCTTCATCAGCAAGCAACCCATCGGTCAGAGCTCTCAAGCCCGCCTGTATACGGCACACCATGGCAGGAAGTAAGCCCAGTCTTGCCCCGAACACCAGGCGCACTGCCGGCCACAAGATGTTCCGGTGAATGCGGTCCGCGGACGCAGTACCAGGCACTACTACTCGACGCAGCCATAACGAGAGGAAACCAGCCAGCTGGGCTTCCTTGGATAGAGACCCGCGACAGCGTCTCAGGTAACTACGGGCCGTAGTACCTGCGGGGTACTTTCCTACCCTCTCAACGAGGATCTGGTCCGAAGCTTTGGCCTCCTCCATAAGGCCATCCACGACCTGGGCACTAAGCACGCCCAAACAGTTCACGGGCTCATTCTTGCCCCCCGAAACTTTCTCCAACCTGGCAGCTCTAGCTCGGTGGAAGAAAAGGTAGGACATCCACTTGGTAGTGTGGGCCAAACCAGAGGGCTCGTTGTAAAAAGTGGTGCAGGCGAGATATTGGCACATCAACTCCTGATACACATCCGCCACCCGAGGGTCCGAATCCCCCAACTCCCGGTTGATGGGAACATACTCTTCATACGGGGTATCCCCCATCGGTAGCCTCGAGACAACCGCCATCTCATGAAGGGCCAATCCCAACTCCCCCAGTGGAGTGGCAAAGGTCCCAGTGAGCGAAACGTATCACTCCATCAGTGCCAAGAACAAATTAGGGTTGGGAGGCAACCCGACGCACGTCGCGCTCACAGCGGCATACAGCCCAATGCCCTCTAGCTCTTGCCGAAAGCGCTTCAAGGCCCAGTTAACTAGGCTGGTCCATCGGAGGTTTGCTGGGGTGACCCACCCATTACACCGAGGATTCTCCTTGGGGTACACCCCACCTCGTCCCATGAAGCTGTTGCAGAAAGTCGACAGTTGGACCGGCTGGATCACAGAGCTGTCTTTGCTCGGGACGCCACCCGGGTACAATCCCCGGAACAACGTCACAGGACCAGAAGGACGACTGACAAACGATCCCTGGTCAGCTCCTTTCTGATGAAAGATCTTCCCCGGCTTGCCATAAAGATCGGGAGTCAACGTCCACGACATCTTTCTGGGATGAGTGGCATGGAAGAAAGCCGAGATGGGATAATCCCTCGGCATCGTCGACAGGTACAGAACCAAGCTCTCGACAGCAAAGACCCAAGGTTCCCTCTTAGGCTTCGTCTGGGACCGCTTGTCGATCATGTCCCCGAAAAGGAAAGCCGGCTTTACGTACCGCTCTCCGTCTACATACGTCAGGGGCTCCCCATTGATCATACTCAGCAGTGCCCGCTCGCCCTGAGCCGCCAACAAAAATCCCCTTCCCTCAGGATACTGGGATCCGGAGAGGGGAAATACCATGTGGGACAAGTCCTCCAGGTAGTTCGAGTGCAGCATCCCGGCGGAGGAACCCATCACCTCGGTCAGCGGAGACTCACCCAGGTTAACTACAAAGGTGCAAAGAAAGTATGTCATTACAAAAATCTTGCACAAACATACAAAACCAAAGAAACGACAAACTGTGCTCTACGCCAGGATTGTACGAATTCGGTTATTATACGCCGGGAGTCCCCTCCGCAAAACGTAAAATGCTTATTTTACGACATACGCCAGTTTTCGGTAGCCAGAGCTTTTACGCTCGAAACTACGAAAATATGGCGCCTTTACGCTAGCACACGAGAAATATGGGCGTAAAAGATGAAAACGCCTCCGTGCATCATCTTCCTCAGAAGAGGCTATCAGCACAGAAGGTGACCTAGCGCGGTCACGTTCAACGTGTGCGAAGGATTTTCGTTATTCTTGTCACCCCAAAGGATCTACCTCTCAGACCGGGTGCGCTGCCCGTCGGCGGGATACTTCCGGAAGGAAGTCCACCTTGCCCGACCGAAGACTCCCTCGCTGGGGCAGTAGGAGAAGAAGAAGAACCTATGCTCTTTCCCTTAGCGGAGGAGGTTTGTTTCGTCGCCATTTCTGAAAGCTCGAAGTGCTCAGAGAAGGAATGAAGGAGAAAAGCTCGAACAATCAAGAACTCTCGTTCGCAGAAGACGGATGAAAAGTTTCTCTCTCCAAAGCTTGGAATATATATAGAGTCCGGATCGACTCCTCGAATCCTCGGACGGACTCCTCGAGACCCTAACCAAGTCTCGCATTAATAGTCGGATATGATTGGGTGCTACGTCAAACCACTACCCTCAAAAGACGGACAGTCAGCGAATTCAAAAATTTTTTCGCGCAAGACAGTTCAGCAGTTCTACGCTAAAGGAGCTTTCTACGCTCGACAGCAACAGATCTACGATTTTACGTTCGCAAGCTACAAGTCTATGTTTTTTCTCGCCCGGATGCCTTTGTGCTCGGTAGCTTTTACGCTCGAGAGGCGACAAACCTACGGTTTTACGCTCAGCAGATACCAAATCGATGATCTCACGCTCGGTGGCGCTCAGTTTACGCTCAGAAGCAATAGACCCGCAGAACTTTACGCTCGAAGAAATTCTCTTTTCAGGAGCTACAGATCCACAAGTCCTACGCTAAAGGAGCTTTCTACACTCAACAGCAACGATTCTACGGCTTTACGTTCAAGCAGCTATAAGTCTATAGTTTTTCTCGCCCGGATGCCTTTGTGCTCGGTAGCTTTTACGCTCGAGAGGCGACAAACCTACGACTTCACGCTCAGGAACCACAAGTCTACGACTTCTCGCTCAACGGTATTTTACGCCCAGACGCTACAGGCTGAGGATTTCGCACTCCGCGACTTTCCGCTTATCCAAAACAGTCCCCGATCCGGTCAAGTGCAAAGAGTTCACACAGAAGATACTCGTTCTTGACCCCAAGTACCCGAAACGGACAGAGTACAACCATTAAAAAATTACTCTTTTTGGGTCCCAAAATTGGAGGTTCATCCGGACTCCAGTCTGAACATCTCGTCTGTCAAAGATGATAAAGCTCAGCCAGAATCCTCGACCCTGTTTCAAGGGAGTTCCGAGAGATCATTCTTGAAGACGAAGACTGAACAAAGTTCTGCTCATCAGAAGCAGCAGTTCAGAACTCTACGCGGTTCCTTAGTCCTAGCAACAGGACAGTTCTAAGTGTTCAAAAAGCTAAAGCAGCGCTCTATGCACTATCCGCTGCACGTAAAGAACAGGACAGAACCTAGTACTCTCTATACAGGATCGCGTAAAGTATCAGACGTGTCGAAGCTGCACACATTCAGACTTCACAGCAACGTATGGCAAGTGATCATATGAAGAAAAGACGACTTTATTGAAGATTAAAATCATGATTACATATGAGGGAAACCCTGTCTACAGGGGTTTTTCTCTACTTTTTATGATTACATATGAGGGAAACTCCATCTACAAAAGACTCCCTCGTCGTCTGAAGATCGCACCGAGAGGCTGTTCTGACAGGTTCTCACGTCGGTGAAGGTCTTCCTCTACTTCTAAGAAGATGATCACCGGCGGACACGACAGAGTTGGGGCTTGCATAGATTTTGCAGATCCCCTACTCCGTGCACCGCTCAAACCGTGTCACGACCCGCACCCAAAAATTCGGGTACGAGTGCGTGGGTACGTCCAGCCTACGCCGCAGAGTCGGCGGTAGTACGCTGTCTAGGGCATAATCACAGGTAATAAATCTAGCTCATTCACAATAATTAAATTGGCAAGGAAAATAGCAGGAAAAGAATGCTAAGATTTCATAAACTGAAAGTGACAACAGATCCAGAGTTTATTACAAAACCAGAAATTAAATCGGGGACAAACCCGATTACTAAGATGAAAGGAAAACAAATAGCTAAAAGCTAACTACTCTGCAGGGGTAGTCTCCTGGGTGGGAACCGGCTCTGCAACTGTATCACCTGCTGCCTCATAGGGGCCATAATAGGTAGGGGCAAGGTTCTCATCATCGCCTAAACAACGGATCCAGTCAGGAAAGGAGCAAAGTACATAATGCACAACAAGATTTAAGCTAAATATTTGTGACAGGTAGAAAATAACTGACTAAGCATCATGTTGAGAATATGCGTAAGTAAATAGTGAAATTAACTGAGAAATAATGCTATAAAACAAGACTAGAAGTAAAGTATGATTAATTGCTATAAAACAGAAATACGAGTAAAACAGGAAAAATGTGACAGGAAATGTAACTGTAACAAGACAACAAGAACTGCAACAAGACAGGAACTATGTGCGTGAACTTGTGTATTTAGAATACATAGTTGGCTTGTAGGGGTTTATAAGGCTAATAAGGCCGTCATAGACGACTAGTGACTAGGAACAATCAAGTATAAGGCTGATGGTATAGTCGCGTACCAACAGCTAGTAACAGGACCTGGGGAAGGGTAAACTACATGCCTCTTAGTATTCTCCCACCCGACACGGAAAGCAAGACATGAATTTCCGTATTCAGGACATGAAATCCAGAATTCTAACACTACGTGTAATCATCAAGAATACTAGTAGAGCAGGAAATTAATTATCACAATATAAAGATTAACTTGAAGTGCAGGTACTTGCCTGTTGTTTGGATCTGATTAATTTAGTTCTTGGGGGAAAAGTCCAGAGATGAGTCCAAAAGCTGAAATAGACATTACCATCATGCTCAGAAGATGTCAAATAGCTAAAAACGCCTGTCCTTGGGTCCAATTTGAAGACAAGGGCAAAAACGGCAGTTTCGGGCCAAAACGGGGTCCGCCGGTGGGCCCGCTTTGTACCGAAAAACGTGTCCGGGTCAAAGGTCTCCAAATTCACCAAACTTAGTGTCAACAGGTCAGGAACGCTGATACAAACCCAACGGAACTTCCAGATTTGGATTCCGATAAGCCGAACACAAAATCGCCCGTCGAGCGGGGCCTGTGGGGCCCACGACACGCGATTTCGTCAACGTTCTCAGAATCGAACCAAACTTGACCCACAGGACCAACGTATCGCTACGAGTCCGATGGCGCAAGTTTCGTCTCGATCTGACGAGTGTACACAAAGTTAGGGCGAATTGTCGAAAAGGCGAATACGGGGCGATGTTCGCGGATACGTGTTGATTACGGTGTGCACGCACACCCGAATCAGCTTCCACGAAAACTCACACGTCCGTATCGACGATGCGTACGTATCTGTGAAGACCGCACGTGACCAAGTCGTCCCGTTTGGCGGGGCGGACTCAGTTCCGGGGTAAAACAGGGTCTGGTTTTTCCTGTTTTTGGATCGCGGTGTGCGATCACCACAGGACGCGATGCCCCGAACAGTTTATCCGGACACCGAGAGGGTCATACAGGCTTCGCAACGCAATTTACGGAATTGAAAACGGGGGCAGCGAGAAGAAAGTTACACGTACCTGAACCGGGCTCGAGAATCGGGTTCCACCGTGTCCGTGTCGTGTCCGACACGACACGAGAATGGGGATTTAGGGTTAGGGTTTGGGCTTGGACACGGCGAGGGGAGGCCGGCCGGAGGAGGGGTGGCGCCGCTGCGGGGGAGGCCGGCCGGGCTGGCGGCTGCGACGTCGACGGCGGGGTCGAGGGCGGCTCGGGCGTCCGGCGGAGCCGCTGCCGTCGACTGCTGCTGCTACTCGACGCCGGAGGGTCTGCCGGGGGAGGTGGAGAGGGCCGGGGACGAGGCGCTGCGAGGCGAGCGGAGCACGGCGGCGGCGAGGGGGTTCTGCGGTGGCGGAGGCGAGTGGAGGGGCGGCGGTTCGTGGTCGGGGTGGCCGGAGGAGAGGGCTGGGTGCGGGTTTTTATAGGGGAGAGGGGGCTGAGCTTCGCCGGGAAGGGCGGCGACGCGGGGGGGATCGTCGCCGGGAGACGCGGGGCGTCGTGGCAGGTCGTGGCGCGGTGGAGCGCCGCGTGGCCGGCCGGAGCGGCGTGGATTTCGGCAGCCTGGGCGTGGGGAGGGGGCTGGGGAACCGGGTCGGAGGCGGCGGGTCGGGTTCGAGCAGACCCGACCCGACCCGCTAGGCGGGTCGCGGGCTGGGCTGGGGTAGTGGGCCGGGCCGGATCAGGCCCAATGGGCCGCGGGCTGAAAAATAAAAAAATAAAAAGAAAAATAATAATAATAATAATAATAATAATAATAAAATAATTATCAGTAAATTAATTAATTAATTAAATAAATAATAAAAATACTTTTTAGGCATTTAAAAATAGGTCCGGGGTTCAATAAATTCCAGAAAAATTGTCCTAAGTCCAGCTTTTCATTTTACACCCAAAAATATTATTTTCATAATATTTTAATATTGTTTAATATCAATTAAAAATCATATAATAATTCAAAACTCTGATTTTAATTTTAGAAAATTCCCAGAAAATTCCAAAAAATTGTGAAAAATCCCAATTTTAGTATTTTTGAAAAATCAGGGGCTTACAAACCGGGACAGCACGAGTCTGTCTGACTCTCATCACCGAAGGTAAGAGGAGAAGGCGCCAGTTATAGGCAGCACGGTCAAGAACGACCGTTCCTCTCGCCAGACGCAACGCCATACAAAGTTGCTGATTACCCCGAGCAAGGGAGGCTAAGATATCCTTCCATGATCCATCGCTGCAGTGGACACTTGCTCAAAGATGCCATCTTTTTCGGCTCCCAACATGCTGGAAGAACATGATCTCCTTCTTCCTCAGATCGACCCGACGAACTCCGGCGATCATTTTAGCATGGTGATGGGAATATGGGGAAACAGGTTAACCCTCCACCTTTTTATAGGCAAAAAAGATCACAGCGGTCCCCAATAAATCCGCCATAAAGGCCGCACCGACCGTTTCAACGCTCCATTCAGAAATATTTCGAGTCACGAGGGGCCATTCATGCTTCATTCAAAGCGTTTCAAATTCCAAAGGATTTTAAAAGCTTTGAAGGGGGTCTTGTAGAAGCATGAAAAATACGCTAGCAAAAGCTACGCGGTGTATTGATACAGAGCAGCGCAAACAAAGGCCTTCAGTGCCATCAGGCGTAAGAGCTCAAGGGTGCAGCGCGTCCAAAATCGCTTTGGCGTAGACGGGACCCCCCCATCGCCTCCAGGGCGTAAAAACTCAGCCGCTCTCAAAGCAGCGTTAAAATAGCGTACGAGGAATGCTTCGTCTTCCCCGAAATGAACCTGTCAAGTCACGCAGTGAACCTGGCCTCTGACTCCTGACAAAAAGTGCTGTACGGCGACCCAGACGACGGCTGGAAACAGGCACAGACCCCTCGGGACGCACACCACAGTATGATGGCGGATCCCTGTATTTAATGCAGAGGATTGGGTTAAGATACCACCGAACCGTCGTTTACTGACGTCCCCTCAGCATAAACCGCTCTTTTTCGCACAGAGGGATACGCTGCATTATTTTACACAGGCAGGCATAAGCCGGTTTACGCTCCGCAGTAGACAAACTGCCTGCCACGTCAAAAGCTGCACATCGTACGGGGCTCGAGGCACGTTTCTACGTCTAATTGCACGGAGCGGTGACAGGTTCAGTCAAGGCACGTCTCTGCAACGGATGCACAGAAGGGCTGCAGACCTTCGAAACACGTCTTCGCATTTAATGCACAGGATGATGGCAAATCTCTGTAGAAGATTTGATTACATCTTCGAAAGCCGTGATTCCGGCTAAGACGTCCCCGTCAGCACTCGGGCACGGTACGCAGCAGCTTCTACGCCCATTCAAGACCTGTGCCCCTTCGGCTCTCAACGCCTCTCCGGCTTCAATGCCTGTCCGGCTCCTACGCCTATCCGGCTTCAACGCCTCTCCGGCTCCTACGCCTATCCGGCTTCAACGCCTCTCCGGCTTCTATGCCTATCCGGCTTCTACGCCTATCCGGCTTCTACGCCTATTCGGCTTCTATGTCTATCTGGCCTCTGTGCCAGGGTGACAGTCATTTGGCTTCTACGCCAACCGTTTCTACACACGGGATACCTACCTGCGTGGCTCTTACGCCATGATCTTCGTAGCAATAGTACGCGTTGTGTTCCCTTAGTTGGACCCGCGTCATACGCTCATTCAAAAGATCATCCATACGCAGGCATTGGTTACTTTAACCGTTGTGTAAAAGGGTGTTGTACTTCCCACTCCTCGATTTTTATACCGACGGAGTGGTCACTGTCACCAAAACTCTATAAATAGAGACCCCTATCAATGGGGAAAAGGAGAAAAGAGAAAAAAAGAATTATCATCCAGGAGAGAATTATCGTCCAAGGAGAGAGAGAGAGAGAGAGCCCGGAGAGCAGGTAAAGAGCAAGGATCGACGACCTTGGCCTCGTGCGTCCAACCTCTTCTGCAACCTTCGAAGCTGCTACCTGTCTTCCACGGCACTTCTTCAACATCGTGTGGTCCAAGGGCTAAAGTGATCGACCGCAGATCAGACACCTATAGTAATTTATACCCAGATTAAATAAATTGTACTCCCATATCCTCGTATAGGATTACATTATACAAGTTTGTTTGTAAACAAAAGGGCACGGGTTTCGCATAAACCCCGTCATTGAAATACAATTTCATTCCTTTCGTTTAATACCACAAACAGCCACCTGTACGTATAGGTCATACGATTGATAAGGAATAATTGCTAATAGAATTATCATGTTTAGCGGACTTAGAAGTTACTAGAGGTGTTGCGTGTTATGGATGTGACACGTTAGTAGCATTGGGTGGGAAGAATAATGAGTAATCCTATGTGACTCCTTTACACTTTCTCTTCTTCACCCATACGCTCCGCTAGAGATGCGAGGTTTATGACCCTATATTTACTTGGAGACCTCTGACGTCCGTGACGTTATGCACGTGGCCCCTGGATCTCCAAGAGAACTATGCCCATACTATTATGTTTAGCCAAATAGTCCATATGCGGGAAAGTTGTTCTTAAATTGTATATCATATAGACTGGTTAGGCGACCATATTGGATGCTTTAGTTTCAGTACATTATTGGCATGGTTTTTGTATCTTGTTACGTTGCTCTGAGGACCTGGTCCCTTTCCAGGTATAGATGAGCAGGATTATCCGTAGGAGTACGGACCGAGACCTAACGCATCATTCTCTGTTGAGGAGGTCCTACCCTCTGAGTACCCATGACTACTTCATTACCGATGGATCCTTAGTTGCTTTTTCTTTATTTGACATTTATTTTATGTTGTAGTTTCGTCCTCCTCTATCATTCTAGTTGATTTAGTCGATGGGTAGTGGATTTGTCTCCACCCGGCTATTATTTCTTTTGATACTTCATACTTGAGACTTTTAGTTATTTATTTTGATATTCCTTTACTTGTGCCTGTGGATGAGATATAGATGCCTGTGACTTGTGTTGACAATATATGTACCACTTATGAATTATTTATTCATATACAGCATACGTGTGTGTTATAATTTTTCTAACATATTGAAATGTCATATACATACGACTAGCATGCTACGTATTCCTAGTCCTATGTATTTTGGGACTAGGGCGTGACATTGGTTGCTTTATTGTTGGTTTTGTAACTTGTATTTTTTTGAAAGGTTTCGACAAATTTATTGTCTTCGTTCTTTGAACTTCGTATTTCGTATCGAACTCTGGGATATCGAGGCAGGAGATATTGATCATCTATTAATGCGTACATGTGATCGTGTAGGCGACGCACGAACGAAGTCTTAAAGATCTCCCATTTCTCTTTCCCGATTCACCAACTTGTGAGTGGACTTACTTTCTATTAGCTCCATTCTTTCAAGTCTTCACTCCTAATAATCTGACTCATTTGTGCCTCCGATCAACGATACCATAATAATAACAACTGAGTCAAGATAATAAGTAGTGAACTTGGAATACTTGATGCTTCACACACAAAATTATCTAACGATCATATTGTGCATGCTTGTCCGCTATGCATGTATCTATTATTGTGTTTCAGTTCTAACTAGATTTCCTTCATTTATAACTGTGCAATGAGTAGTGCATAACCTATAATATGATCACTTGAACATGTAGACTATGTTATGGAATTATGTTGAATCCTTATGTTTCGTTTATGTTGTCTTAAAATGCTTCATTTGATAACTTAGTTTTAGACTTTTCATGGTCGTGGACAACTTGTGCACAAGTTGTAGGGTTCTTGCGAACAGTTTTTGGGGCACCGGAACCAATTCGTCCAAGGCGGAATGTCAGTATAGTTGTGCTAATGGCCTAGCACGAGAGGCGGGGTGGCTTATAGCGGGCTTGCTACCTGCGTCTATAACCATCGTCGTCTACCCAGACTATAGTCCATAATGGCTCATAACGCCAGTGACCTCATGTATATTTAAACTGTCCAATCTAACTATATCTTCATGGCAGGGAAGAACATGGTAAGTTTTGTGCGGGTGGTTCAGACGGGCAGGTAAAGTCACCGAATGGTGGCATATTTACTTCAGTATTTTCATGTCTATTGCATGTTATAACTTGAACTAAGACCAGATAGAAAGACCATAATAATAAATTATATGCTTCACATGAATATTGTGTCGATTTGGTTAGTTGGGTTAGCTCGCCCTCACCGTTACTTTTTAAAGTACCGACCTTCGTTGCAGCAGGTTCCTTGAGCCAAGGAGACGCGACGAGGAGCTGAATTTTTTTCCTCCAACCAGTCCATTACTCGGCCCACTCTGTTCATGTCTTTTGAATCTTGTATAAACCATCCCGGAGCTCGAGCACACATTTTATGCAGCTCCGAGGCAAGGCGATAGCTTCGACTGAAGGTCCATTATCTTTGAAAGTTTTAGTATGGGATGTAATGTATGAAACAGCTATCTCATTTTGCGTTCCTCTTATAAGACCGTGCGGCATCCCTTTACTTTTGAGTCAAGCGTTTGTAACAGATGTATATTATCAATAAAGAGAACTTTTCTTTATTCTAATGTGTATTCTTTAACTTTTACACTCAGCTGTTGTGTTTCTATATATATCGTTATGCTAGGCCTTGTGTGGGCGCATCTTACACTTGTACAATATCACGCCCGGAGGACGATTATCGATTCTGCGAAATCGGGGCATGACATGCTCCTCTCTCCGGGCATTCCCCTCTTCGCTGCTCTCCGCTCTGGCGTGCTCCCTTCTCTGGCGTGATCCCCTTCCCTCTCTCCAGCTTCCTTATCCCACTGTAAGTTACGATCCCCTCTCTCCGGATCCCCTATCAGAATTAGTCGTAAAGTTGGTTGCATTGTGGTTGACTGTGTGGTATTTTTCGAAGAACTAGTAGAGGTTTCTGTAGTTTACTAAAGGACCACCTAACACTCGAAAGTCAGGTGTCATACGATAGTGTCCGTGTCTCGTTTATGTTGGTGACATGTACTGGATATGGCACAGTCACACTCTAAATCTTTTTGGTTGAATGGTGTTTTTGAAGAACTAGTGGAGTGTCTGTAGTTACTAAAGGAACAACTAACACTCAGAAGTCGGTGTCTTGTGATAGTGTTCTTGTCTCGTCTGTGTTGGTGACACGTGTCGGACACTCTCCATGATGAGTGCTAAAAAAATATTTTACCATCGAATGTGTGTTAGAAATTAGCCTAATAAGGTGACTTATGATAATATGCACATTCTCCATGACAGTTTCCTTCCCTGCATGCATAGGAAATATAAATTTATCGGATTTGGAAATTTATAAATTTGTGTTTGTGGTTCTGTGACATATACTCACGGCACTAGGTCTTGTCCGATATGCTTGAAAGCATATACATATAATCGTCAACTATGTCCTAAGAAAATTTTAAATTGTTCTTTACGACCTTGGGGCTAACTTCATTAAGAAGCATAGATAATCCTTAGAGATTACATGTCCCTCCCCCAATTATATCCCTCATATATGTCATTCATCACATAATCCTCCTCTCAATATGTCCCTCCCCTCTATATGTCCCTCCCCTCGACAATGATGATACCACAACTCATCATTATATTTTATATTATGAGCTGATGTCTTAGCATTACATTATGTGGGTTTATCTTAATTCTGTTATATCCTTCAGATACTACTCTGTTGTATCCTTCAGATACTATATTTGATAATAACATATACTATACTGATGTACATAACTTAGATGATTCACACTAATATATGCTAGAATAAATTTTGGGTAGTGTTATGAGCCATCGATATCCGAATTCATGTCTATACTATGCGGAAAGGCATTATATTGAACGAATGTCGATGTTGTAACTTTCGTGGAGGTGGTGGAGAATGCAAAAACTCCTCAACATGTGACACAGATCTTCATATTGAACAGAACAGCAAAAAAAGTTTTTTATAGGTGATGGGTCAAATCGGATTCCTGTCGATACGATTCCTATCGACATGATTCCGGCATGACCTACCAGCTATGAAAAACTTTTTGTCTAATATATTCGATGTGAATCTCTATTTCACATGTTTTCTACTTTTCGCTATGGTAGAATACGCAAAGTACTAATTACAATGCTTTTAAAATGCCCATCTATTGTCGTATGTACATCTAACAGCTTATGTATATTTTATCTTACGATATAGAATTTTCTACATCCACCAAGCAATGGATCGTTACTTGGTTGATCATACATGGATGTACATGCGATAACACGAGAGCAGGATTGGTCTGAGTGATGATTTTAAGGTAGGCATTGAAGTATTTCTTAAGTATGCCATGAGCAAACCTGATTACATGGATGGTCCAAAAATAATTGTCCATATGCTCATTGTCGAAATAGACGTTACGAAGAAGTGGTGATTGTGACGAAGCATCCGACCCTTAAGGGTTTTGTACATGATTACGACCTGTGGGCATCGCAAGGTAAACTTTATGTGGAAAGGCAGTATGTTTTTGTTGTGAATGTTTCTACGGATGTTGCCATCGGAGACGATGTAGACTATGTTGAATATGGAGACCACAACTTGGCACGAGATATGGTATATGATGTGGCAGGGCCTAATTTTAATCTGGAGGATCCGAATCTCGATGCAAAGGAGTTCTATGATATATTTAAGGATACAGATACTCCTATATATCCTGGTTGTGAGACTCATTCAGTATTGTCGGTAGTGATGCGCTTGTTGAACATAATGTCTAATTTGAACTTTTCGCAAGCTTGCTATGATCGGATCGTACAATTAGTCAAAGCGGTGTTACCGAAAGTATCTAAAGAGCTTCCTAAAAACTTTTACAAATCGAAGATGATGGTCCGACAGCTCGGACTGGGGAATAAAAAGATAGATTGTTGTCGCAATGGATGCATGTTGTACTATAAGGAGAATGAGGACAATGAAAGATGCAGTTTCTGTCACACAAATTATTACAAGCCAGTTCAGAGAAAAGAAAAGTCAACTAGAATAAAACAACATTCGTACAAGTATATGCATTACTTGCCGATCACGAAGCGCTTACATAGGATGAATATGTCCCTTAATACAGCAGAACACATGATGGGGCATAACGAGGAACATACAAAAGATGATGGATAATTGTCACATCCTTCCGATGGAGAGGCGTGCAAGCATTTTGACAGGTGTTATCCGTATTTTGTTGCGGAGGCTAGAAATATCTGATTGGCACTATATTCTGATGGCTTCACTCCTTTCGGACAATTGAAATATCAATATTCTATTGGCCGATAATTCTCACCCATTACAATCTACCCCAATGGATGTGTATGAAGACTCCTTATATATTCTTGACAGTTTTCATCCCCGGTCCCAGAAATCCGACGAAGAATATCCATATATATTTGCAGTCGTTGGTGGATAAGCTGAAACAACTATGGGAGTTGGACGTCCCGACCTAAGATATTTCAAAAAAATAGAACTTTTAGATAAGAGCTTCACTTATGTGTACTATCAATAATTTTCTTGCATATGGTATTTATTGGGATAGAGTACCCACAACACTAAGTCTTGTCCGATATGTATGGGAAAGAGTAAGCCGTTCTGTCTTAAGAATGGAGGAAAAGCATCATTCTTTGACTGTTACCGTCAATTTTTATCTGTGTCCTTAGAGAAAGAATAAGGCATTTAGAGCTAGAAAGCAAGAACATTCTCATCCACCTACCATATTGTAGGAATACGATATTTGAGAAGATGTGAAGCATTTGCCGACCGCGATAGAAGATCCAATATCGAAGAATCGTGTTGAGGGATTTGGACATAGACATAATTAGACGAAGTAGAGTATCTTCTAGGACTTACATTATTAGGGAGATAATCTTGATGTTATGCATATCGAATAAAATATGTTCGATAATGTCTCTAATACCGTTATGGATATTAAAGAAAGACGAAGGACAATCCCAAAGCAAGATAAGACCTGGCCGAGATATGCAAGCGTCCTCAGTTAAACTTAATACAAATGGGAGATAGTGGACATGTGAAGCCAATAGCGCCATTCACATTAAGTAGGAAAGATAGATTGGTAATATGCAACTGGATATCCAGTTTATAATTTTTTGACGTCTATGTATCGAATTTGTCTAGATGTGTTGATCTCAATGAACGCAAGCTAACGGGAATGAAGAGTCATGACTGCCACGTGTTCATGGAAATATTATTACCTATTGCTCTTAGAGAGTTGTTGCCTCCTGTTGTATGGATTTCATTGTCCGAGCTATCTATATTCTTCAGGGATATTTATTCAATTAAGCTGACGGTACAATATATGGTTGAACTTGAGGAGAAAATTGTCTTAACAATTTAAAATTAGAGAAAGTATTTCCTCTTGGCTTTTTCGACAGTATGGAGCATCTGTCGATTCATCTACCGTACAAAGCACGTGTTGGTGGACCTATTCAGTATCGATAGATGTATCCATTTGAAAGGTAAAATATTAATATAAGATGTATTTTGATTAACAAATTAAGTGGATTTTGCACTTTAAATTAATTCAAAGTAATGTGTCTTTCTACGTACCTACACCATCTTAAGAAGAAGTTTGAAACAAGGCTCATATATAGGCTTCGATATATGAAGCATATATTATCGAGGTGGTCTCAAACTTTTGCCTAATTTATTTTAATACTCATGGTGAGACAAATCGAAATAAAGCTCCAAGGAATGACGAAGACATATGAGATGCATGCTACAATGGAGGCTTGTCGATATTCAATGTGAGGGGCAAGCCTATTGGGGCTAGTAAGAAACGGTGGTTGGGTGATAATGAGTTGGATGCAGCTCATCAATATGTATTGTAAAATTGTGACATAGAATAAGTGAGAGATTTGGAGATGTAAGTGACTAGACTTTGACAGTTATCTCTAATACTGTCAATGAAAAATACTAACTCATTTTTATTCTCTCTCACAGTGTATTTAGAGATGAAGTTAAAATGAGAACACCAAATATTAATGAGGAGGAACTTCAAAGAGAGGTCTATTGTAACTTTACGTCACGGTTTAGCAAATTTGTAAGCAACTCAGATAATATGTTAAATATACTGCCGCTACTTTTTTTGTATATGTCGCTAATAACATGTCTATTATCGATGTGTGTTTATAGGTTTTCTTGCCTAAAATAACCCTTGTAAATGAGAGCCTTCGTTATTTGGCATTGGGACCGATTAAGGAAGCAAGGACTTGGCTAGGCTATGTCATTAATGGCTTCAAGTTTAAAGCAACTAAAAATCCTATAAATACTGAATTTCTTACTAACGACTTGAATACAAAGGATTCTGTTATTTGTATAAGAGGGACCATCTACGATGATGAGCTTGACTTTTACTATTATGGTGTACATCAGGATATTATAGAGTTATAATATCCGTATATGACATGAATATTATGATGTTCAAATGTGATTGGTTCGACACAACACCAAATCAAGCTGGAAATTTAATAAACAATTTAGATTTATCGATATAAACCATCGCAGGAGATATAAAGGGTCAGACTCGTTTGTGATAGCAAGTTAAGTTGTTCAAGTCTACTATATAAGTTACCCAAGGCATCGTAGAGATCGATTTGACTGGTGGACGGTATGTAAGCCTAAAGCTAGAAATACGTTCAACGTTGGAGACCCAACATACTAGGAGGACCAGGTCGAAGAGCCTCAATATTTGGGACAACAGTCGGAAGAAGATATCGTAAATAACATGGATGTTGAAGCTATTATCAAGGAAAATAGAGGGAAGGAAGAGGTTGATATACAAGACTTAGCTCACAACAAGATAATTGGCCTTGTCTAAGACCAGGAAGACGTCTCTGAAGAAGAAGAAGATAAAGAAAAACTGGATGAGGATGAGGATGATAATAACGATGACGGCGATGACGATGATGATGACGATGACAATAATGATGATAATGATTAGATTACCTATGTTGTCTACATGTTGTACCTAGAGATAAAATTTGATTTTATTACTAAAAATACTTCTATCTCTTACTGAAAATACTTCTATCTTAGTTTTTATAGCTATTTTGTTACTTAGTTCTATTTATTAGATATCTATTATGTTGCTTAGTTCTATTTATTAGATGTTCATAGATGGCTGGTGGTCATGGTCATGATCGCAGTGGTTGTGGTCGTGGACGTGATCGAGGTGGTCGTGATCTTATACTACCCGGGGATGGATTATCCCCTCGATCACGTGATATCGATACCCCTTCGTCAGCCACATGCACCTCCACTATGCCATTGGCTACAAGCACAGACACTCCTCTATTTGTCGCATACCCCGGCACTCCATCATTGGCATCTTTGCCCTCGTTATCAGTTCATCCACTAGATATTCCGACAGCTGTACGATGGGCCCCAAAGTATCCAGACTTAGAGTATGATGCTAGTGGTCGGTATATCCCCCGATCGGGTGGTCCTCCGACACTACTAGAGAGACCGGAGGGGCAGTTCAGAAAGGAGCTTTGGACCACAACCAAAGAGATGTAAGCAATTTCATATATTTCATCTAATACAGTTAATTTTATATATTTTATTTATTTATTCAACTAAATAATCTGTTATTATTTTTGTAGGTTTTTTTCCTATAGTGCTACTACAACACTTAGGGAAATTATTTGGGGAAACTACCACGATCCCTACCTTAGATTCTCTGATGTGCCGCATGACATGCAGTATATATGGCTTGACCAGATGAAGGTATATCTGATCTTTTCTATTATTCAATTTATTATTTATTATTTTATTTTTTATATTAATTGTTAATTGAATTTATATATCAGAAAACCTACTGGTGGCCCGAGTATCACGATGCGGAGATCAGGAAGACATATCGTGGCACATGTAGCAAGAAGATGCAGGATGCAAAGGATAATTTACAAAAAAGGTAAATATTGAAAAGGGCAAGAAACCCTGGATCCGTGATGATTGTTAGGAGAAGATGCATAAGGAGCTCGATACTCCTAAGTTTAAGAAGAGGTCCGAGCAAGGAAAGAAGGCACAATCTCGTGGGGGTCTGCATACTGGTGGATCGATCCCTATCGTTATGCACCATAGAAACCTGGTAAGATAACTCGAAGTACTTAAATATTTTTATTATATAGTTCAATAACATTAATTATTAAGCTAAAATGTTTTATTAATGTTTCGTACACAAGTGGAGACGCTGACGAAGGAGGGGGGAGATCTCTCTAGTATCGATTTCGTCGATGATTTGAGTATACACACAAGAGGAGAATGACGGTAGCTGAGTGGACGAGAAGGCCAGCAAGACTGTTGTAAGTATTTCAATTTATATTATAAGTTAGAATAGTATGAGGTATTAGAATTTATATTACAAGTTAGAAGTCGATTAGGAAATTAAGCACGGGTCATTGGATATGATGCATTTCAGTCTCTGCAAACTGAGAGCGCCACTTGGGCCACCCAGGATAGGGTGGAAGAGAGTGTCGCTGAGTCTTCGCCCGCCACCATATCCTCTTCTATGGCCGCTCGAAAGAACAACCTTTTTGTACAAGCCGCTGGCGAAAGAGGGAAAGGCATATGCGTCTACGACACCGACTCCTTGGCGTCGCAGATGTCGGTATACTCGATACCTCTACCACCGGTGTCTTCTGCTGTAGCACAACCTGATAGGATAGAGCAAATTTTACGACGATGACCACATTGCAGGACGCAGTGGTGGGTATGCAGGAGTCGATCAACAACATGCAGGCCTCCATGGCGCATGGTTCTTACAATGTTTGTGCTCCTCCCATTGTTGTCCCTGGCGTCATGACATCTGGTCCTTCTGGTGCCTCTACTCCTCCCGCTGCTTCTTCTGGACCTATTTTATATACTGGCGTAGTGATGAGGCTCATAAGTTTAATGTCGCCGGAGGCGTTAAGTTTACTACCATCTGAATTAGTGAATAAAATTTCTTCGAAGGTCCTCGAATGTATGCGTGACCTGGGAACACCACCAGATCAGTGATTTTCTTTATATTTGATATTTATTTGTGTTGTAGTAATCGTGAACTTGTGGATATTGTTTATTTGTGTTGTCATGGTCGTGGACTTGTGGATGTTTATGTACTTTGATTATTTTATTTGGACTTGTATTTGCACTTGTATGCTATTAATTTTATTATGTTAATTATGTCTTTTCTGAATTATGTCTCATGTGTGTTTCCAACATTTATTTGTGCCGTTGAAGGTCAGATTGGATAGGAATTCTACAACGTGTTGTGTTAGGTGGTTGATATATTGATATTGCTTAACAGGTTTTATATAAATCATATATGCTGGGATATCTGCTTTTGAAAGTATTTTTTGCAGTTATGTGCATATTAGCGACGGACATCCGATGACTTACCGACTACCCGCGATGTACTAGTGACTATCTAGCGAAGGATAAAACTGTCGCCAAGTAAATTTCCATCGCTGGGCGACGGATTACCGACATACGTCGACGAAAAGGCATATTCTTTCTGACAGTAAGTAATATCGTTATTCCGTCACTACCTTGAGTATTAGACTTTTGTTCTGTATCGGAAACATAAATATTGTCGCTAAAATGATGCCGCTTTTGACGGAAATTGACGTCTCAATTACGCTAGTAAATAATCGAGGGATCGACTGATTGGCGACAGACTTTTTTAACGATGTGGCATTTACCACGGGCTTTTTCTGTCTAAATTTTGTCACCACGTAGTCGCTAATACTGAATAGCGACATTTTGACGATGGATAAGGACGTCGTTATTCCTCTATATTTTACTAGTGTTATGTTTCATATCTCTTCAGGAGATATTCTCTTCCGGAGGTTTTGTCATATACATAAATGGCCGCTTTGATGAATCCGTTCAGGATTTGTTCATAAATATGACTGGACATTTTAGTTATTATTATATTATTTCCTAGACATATATTGTATGAGCCCATCACATTCTTTCGGATGGTTTTAGTCAATTTATGGCTCATTTTGAAAATCCTTCGGGGATATCTTGATAATTTTAAATCATTTTAGGATCTTCTTTTTGTCTAGATTATTATGACCAGAGAATATATTTCTTTATATTCTATTCATGGTTATTTCGAGTATCCTTGAGCTAACATTGCTTTATATTTGGATCCCTCCTCGTATTTATTACAAATACCCATTTAAACCTGCTTGGTTCATTCCTTTTGGGCTTTATACTATAAGATCGAACACTCCACATTAAGCGAGAGGTATCGCACATTTTCATTATCATTTTTTATATTCAGGGATCATTCATGGTTTAGTGTTATCCTTTATTTTCATCACCCTTTTTTCAATTGAGAATGTCATTTATGACAATTTTTTCTTGATTCCAAATTTTTCTTGAATATGTATAAAATATAGATTTTTTGGGTACCGGTACCTCTTTCTCAGTCTCTTCTAGGATCTAAGTTATAGCGATATACTATGAGAAATTGGATCTTTGGTTTATGACATCTTCTGGACTGTCATAAACTTTTCTCTACAAGAGATACTTCTTCAGGAGCTGCTTCTTCAAGAGCATTAGGGTGTGTGATATTATTCGGTCTCTTCTTCTGGAGAGATGAATCTTTAGAACCTTTAGGTCTTACTCATTTTTAATGTAGAAATTATTTATTTGCTGCCTTTATTTGATTTTTTTGATATTTATTTCTATTCTAGAAGGTACATTCATAGTTGGTATAGCTATTTATGTAGCATTATTAAATTCATTAAGTAAGCATCTAATAGTTCATTTACAATAAATTATAATGGATTATTTCTCCTAATTTAGTTAAAATTAGATAATGGAAGTATGTTATGATACATTTTTTCACTATTAAATTCGAAGGTTCTAAAAGAGCTTGATTTAATCAACAAACAAAAAAAAGTACAAAGATGTCCTGGAGGGATAATCTAAGTAAAATATTTTTTGATCTAGGGTGTGGCGATGGACAATGAGTGCTATGGAGTCTTCTTTACTCCGTGGATGATCCGATGCAGGGTGAGGAAGCTTACATTATCACTTTGCTCGTCTTGGTATGCTCTCCCTCTGTATTGGCCGGGGGTGGTGTCCGCTCTCTCTGAAGCAGAAGAAAAAAATTCAGCCCCTAGAACGTTCAAGTTGCTCCTATTTATAGACATCGTGCTGATGGCCTATGGGTGTCGCATATGCCTATGTTTGGTGATCGCATAAGGCTCCTTCAACAGAATATGGTTGCAACTGTCACCGCATGCCCTGGACCGATTGCCCTATGGTCTTGGTTGAGATATATTGTTAAAGACATCTCGGGGTTGTTACCAACCCGTTGTGTGCGTGAATTGGTCAGCTGAACACGTAGTCAGCACCAACTATACGAAGATCTCTACAGTTGTAATAAAAAGATCTTGTGAGCTGGAGGCCGCATAGCATCTTGGCCGCATGATGATGAGGCCGCATGGGTCTTGTAGCCACATACGTGCTTTCGTTTAGGCCTTGGTCGAATGGACACTCTGGTCACATGATGGCTAGGCCGTATGGGACTTGTAGCCGCATACGTGCTTTCGTTTAGCCTTAGTCGAATGTATACTCTGGCCGCATATTGGCGAGACTGTATGCAAACTCTTGTCTGACCTTGGTCGATGGACACTTTAGCCGTATGTTGGCGAGGTCGCATAGGTCATAGCCGCATACGAGGGAACACATAGCACAACATATTTGTCGAAGCAATTAATTGATTGATGTGACTTATTGTCTTTTCCTGAGCCATCGTCTTCACGAGTCTCGAAGTATCTCAGAGTGATGAGTGATGTATCAGAGCTTCTGACAGACATCAGAATCTATGTCAGAGGATTTGTATGCGGCATCCCTACTCTGTGGTCGTTCAGGCAGCATATAGTATACTACGTGACTTTTCTGCAATTTGGTTGATCATGCCGCATGTGGCTCTTCTGCGGCTTGACTGTTCAGGCCGTATGTAGATTTTCTGTGACTTGATTGTTCAAGCCGCATGTGGATTATCTGCGACTTGTTGAGAGGGCATGACCTTTATGCGGCCTGCATGATTTTTGATGCTTCTACAAGACCCCCTTCAAAGTTTTCAAAATGATAAGTTTGGAATACTTTAAAAAAGCATGGATGAGCATTTTTGGCTGCATATGCAGGGCATTCCGTATAGTTTTATTGCCGAATAGTAGTCTCTGACAGGCAGTATGATCATTAAATAAGAAGATTTGCTTTGATCTTTGCGCGGATCTCTTGGGATTCTACGTCGTCAGTGGATAAATTGACTCAACTAACGAGGAGTCATCGCCAACTGTTGTCGTTGCGTGGATCGAGATGAATCACAGATCGGGACTCAAACAGCCGTCGTCGTCATCCTTTGTCGCATAGCCCCCTATATATATGGGGGAGGGAGAGAGGTCTTTTTCTCCAAACTCTTTTTTTCTTTCTTCTTCCTTGCTGTTTTTATGGCTCCCAAGGTTTCTTTCTCCGCCGCCGTTGTCGCTAAGAAGACTTCTAAGGGCAAGGGAAAGATCACGAGCAGGGAGAAGGGCCATGTCGCTACGGCGGAACCTCCGTCATTCCCCACCGACGTTTAGTCACCTATTGAGAGTAGGTTCTGTCAAGAAGATGACCACTCGAGAACACAAAGACACGTATGCATCATTGAATGCATGGATACGTCTATGAGCCAACTACTGATTACCACATAGGTAACTTAGCCGTACGGATGAGTTCTGTTGTATGGTTGATTCGACCGCATGGGTGCCTATGCCGCATGGACGAGTTTTGCCGCATGGCTGACTCGGCCACATGGGTACCTTTGTCGCATGGACGAGTTCTGATGTATGGCCGACTCGGCCGTATAGGGTGGTTGGGCCGCATATGTATATCATTATAGAATATTTTTGACCAAACACTTTTATAATTTTTGCAGTGACTTTGCCCACTACACTGTCTGGCAAACTGGTCCATGGAAAAAACCTGCTGCCCTTGAACATGAAGCTTGGAGATCTCGCTGGATCTATCAGGAAGTAGCTTAAAAAAGATCTCTCCCCTAAATGCTAACAGATGATCGCCGAGCAGACGTCTTCTTTTTTGTTGAGTCAGATGAACGCGGGGGAGATCCCTGCTTAGGATGGAAAGCATTTCTTTAAGAAGCCGTACTTCCTATTTGGGGACGCGCTGGAGTCTTCTCAGGCGGGGCTGATCAGGGAGAACTGGCCTTTCACCTTCCGTGGAACGGAGATAACATTTCCTTCCTTCGATCGTCACTTGGCACCAGAAGGTGATGATGGGTCCGCGGTATATAGACTGGGACTTGACCCCCGAGCCGAGGGGGGCTCCTCTGGGTAATATTTGAGGCAGGATCGGACAGAGCTAGGGGGGATTTTATAGTGCAAAGGAGTCACCCTCCTACTCCTTGCTTGGACTAAAGCCCGGCTTCATCAGAAGTGAACTGAGATCGAACCTAAGTATATATGCATCAGGCACCTTCCATCAGGTTGCCAAGAAGGGCTCATATCCCACGGGACAGTTGCGGGTTCTCAGCTGGGCACACTATAGTGTCTCCTAGTATTGCATGACTCTGTGGATCCTGAGAAAGTATGAGCTGGAGCTCAAAGCCATCGACTTGTTCTTTGCTATAAGGGATACGTGTTATGGACTGGAGATGAACCAGCCCATATTCGTCGCCCTGATAGAATTATATAACTGTCGGATAGGGACCTTTTTCACGCCCGATGGTGAGATGGGACTGGCTTTGCACGAGATGTATATTTCTCGAAACTTCCTTGGGGCGAGGAGCCCAATGAAGAATATACCCCAAGTAACAAAAAACTCGGAGAGTAGGAGATGGAGAACCCAGAAATCCTGGCTCCCATATTACCGCCTGGACATGCTATCTTTTTCCAGATTTAAAAGATTCTAGCAGAGTTCACGTCTGGACGTCGTGAACTTAACAGGAAGTGTCTGACCTAATTCAGGCGCATCAAAAAATGGCTACTGCCGAGGCAGAGGAAGTCGAGGGTTCCATGGACGAAGAAGACGAACCCGCGGACGAGATGGATAATCTTGAAGAAGAACTTAGCTACTTTTATATGGATATGCACAACTTATCCGCCAAAGCCGTACAGGCAGGATATATGATGCTTTGGTTGTGCAACTTTGTCATCCTAGCAGATCTGGGCAATTGATAGGATCAGTCACCCTCTCATCCTTCCTGCCATGAAGTTGGCCTTCGGCCATAAGCTGGCCCTTCTATTGGCTATCGTATGCTGCATCCATCGGGGGATTCGCAACTTCACTCAGAATTTCAAGGAACATCCAAGCAAGGAGCATTTCAATCGGATCGAGCTCTCTTATCATTACTTGATAGGTTGGCTCCTCCTGCATCACGGGTCCTTGATGAGCCCTGGGACAAATGAGGACATAGTGGCGGCTGACACCATGATCCAAAAATATTGGGATGAAGTAGAGATCCGACACAATCCCCACCGGTAGGAGGGAGCTCTCATTTATAAATGGCTGGAGTTTCTTTACGTCCGAGCCATAGTTCATGGACTAAGAGAGAGATGTTGCCCATCAAGATATCGGGGGAGCGCCTCAGAACCTATCTGAGAGGCTTTTTCGTTGGCTCCAAGCCATTTGTCCCTCTCACTTGGTGTACCAGAACTGAGGTAAGATTTTTGTAGAGCCTTATCTGCTAAGCCAGTTTGCTCGCCAGTTTAGTTATACTCAGTACTTGTCGGGTCACCCAAGCGCATTCCTCGGGTATAGTGGCAGTTTGCTTGATAGGGTCCGAGCTTGGATCTCTTACAGCGCCACTGGCACTCGAGCCCAGTTTCAGTTGCCAAGGGCCGAGGTAGTGCCAAGGATGTTGTATACAAAGATGAAGTACTATTACACGGCCAACGCCCTGCCAGCTGACTTTGTCCCTGAGAGGAGTTACATCGAGGGCACCATGATGATGTCTTCCAAGGCAAAGGGCCTCAGAATGCCCAAGAAGGGTAAGGGGGTCACTAGGCCCCTACTTGTGGAGTTAGACACGTCAACCGGTAAAGGGAGATGGCATCTCCTTCTGACGATCCTCTGCCTGTTAAGTGGAAGTCGAAGGCCGAGACACATCATGCTCGCTATTCCAAGAAGGCGAGGACTGATGTGGTCCTGGAGACGGGACCCATGGTGAAAATTAAGTCCCTTTCAAAGGGGACTGCATGCGGAGAGGTAGGATCCCTTGCACTAATGGTTCCTGAAGCAGGGCCCGAGTTAAATGCTATGGCGGTATCTATAAATTCTTTTAGTTTGATTCTTGCTAGTCCTCTTTATAAATATCCTTCTTCTGTCTGTTTGAATTGCAGACACATAGAAAAGGGATTGTCCCCGGCGGGCAGCCGATTCAGTGATTTCTTACGCTGAACCAGAAGTGGAAACATCTTTGGAGTCTGATGTGGGTACCTCAAAACTAGCACCTGAAGCTTCGGGAGCTCGGGACTTGGATGCGGCTTTGGCGGAGCAGCCTTATACTCCTTTGGAGCACATATCCGTGGAAGACATGGAAGCTATGGGGGAGGCTATGACAATAATGGACGAGCCACGACCTACACCACCTCCCTCTGGTACATCATTTCACAATTTCATAGGAGATCATATTCTCTATCTTCAGCTTCACATTCTCCGAACGAAGTTAATTGTTGGTTGTTCTGGTCCTGCATGCCCTGCTTCTTCCCTGAAGATCGTTGATGTGGCTACGGAGGAAGGCATCACGGAAGAAGAGGGTAGTGTGCTCATTAGGGGAGATCTGATTCCCTTCTTCACGTTTTTGGTGGCAAGGGATACCCTGTGAAGTCTGTGGTGGGTCCTTTTAGTGCGAAGGTTCTTCTCCCACCTATTGTTAATGGGCACTCTGCTGTCGAAGCCCCTATTGATGGTAGGTTTCGAGCCATCCCGAGGAAGCTGTCCTCGATGTTACTTGTACTGCGGTCGCTAAGTCATTCATCAAAGCTGCTGCAACCTAGTCCGGGGTTGATACACAAGCGGGTGTCGAAGTAGCAGGGCACCTTGGTACTCCCGTAGTATGTCGCACTACCAGCCAACTTTCTCTTGCTCAGCTGCTGGGTGTCCGGGCCTTTCATGTGGCTATAAAAGATTGGAATGCGAGCTATACCGCTGGTCGCTCCTCCGCTACTGCTTCACCTTCCAGGTCATCGAGCGTTGTCATCTTTGACTCCGGCAACGCTGAAGGAGATTGATGAAAATATAAAGATCTCTCTTGGGATTCTGAGGCTGGGGGTTCAGAGCGTATTGGAGCGGAACAGGTCCTTCGATTGGAAAAAATGCTTTGTCAAGTGCCAGGCCAATTCCCTGAGAAGGATCCCTGGTTTGGAGCAAACGTCGGACCACTTGGACTATAAAGTGGTAGAAGTGGAGCAATGCCTGACAGAGTTGCGGTAGCACCAGCAGGTAGACATGGGGATATTGATATCTTATGAGTATAACGAGTTCTCGACGAGGCTGGAGGCAGAGAAGGCCCTCTTTGCTTCGTCTTAGGAAAGCTTGCAGTGTGACCTCCGAAAGTTACAAGAGGAGCGTGATCAGCTGAATGACCTTAGGGAGGACTGTCTCACTAGGTAGAAGGACCTGATCGAAGAGATCCGACAATTCCAGGTTAAGCTTGATATGTTGGGGAGCAAACTTCGAGATGCCTAGCAGGAAGAGAAGTCCATCCGCACCAAGGCAAGCCGAGTAGCTAAGAACACGGTTGGTGTTGAAGTCATGGTACAAAAGCTAGATGACCGATACGAGTCATATGTTCGCTACGAGGATCCCTAGGTCATGGTGAGAGAGGTGGAGCGCTGGGCTACAGCGCGCCGGGATGACCATATCGCCCGTCTCCTTGGGTGGCTAACAGAGTTATACTCTGTCCCAGAGCAGCAGTAGTTTGTGTTTCCCTTTCCAAGACTATCTTTTACCTTTATTTTGTAGTTGGTTTTGATTTTGTGGCTGGGGCGTAGATAGTCCCTCAAGTATAGTTTTCTCTTTTATTTTAGCAAAGTAGAAGTTATCCATTTTGTTATGACTTATTTGCGTGAACTTTGGATATCGTACTAGAGGTAATATTGACGTAGTAAAATACCATAGTTGTTGAGGACATCCCACTGGGGGATCTTTGGTAGACTTATCACCTTTTATGCACTAGGGTACAAGTAATAAGTTCAAAAATAATCCCTATCAGAGATAATATGGACGTGATAGGTTTTGTGGACCCATTACTTTTTGTGCATGTTAGTGCAAGTAATAGGTTTGAGAAAAGTCCTGCCATAGGTGATATGGACGTGGCAGTTTTAGTGGACCACTACTTTTTATGCATATTAGTGCAAGTAATAGGTTTGAGACAAGCCCTGCCAGAGGTGATATGGACGGGACAGCTTTTGTGAACTTAACACCGCTGGTATACCTTGGTGAATATGGGTGATAAGTGGGAATGACAACCGATATCAGAGGTAATATGGATGTTATGATCGATAGACAAAACCTGGGAGGTTTGCTCATTGGTAATATGGACATGGCAAACTCAGTCGGGGAGAAGTATTAGGACAGTAGTTCAGAGGTAATATGGACGTGAACCAATATCTGAGATACTCACCGAGGAGTGGTTTGCTGAGTGTGGTCTATCCAAAAATGAAGATAGACCTGAGGATTATTTCACTAGAGAGATTGGTGGGACGATAGCTCAGAGGCAATATGAACATGGCTAGCATCTAACGAGATTAGTTTTTGAGTGGTCACTGCCAGAGTGTGCAAGTGGACCAGAGAACTACTCCGCTGGAAGACTTTAAGGATCCATTAACCATCGCGTATCGAGGACTCCGGGATACAGATGATGGCTTTTACGAGAATTTGTAAAGAATGGAAAAAAGTTGCACATAGGCACTTATTGGAGATAAAGAACCAAGAGTGTAGAGATGTACATCTGGATTGTCCCGCTGGGGATAAGAGGAGTACATGTCTACCTCAGACATAGTACTTTTTTTGGAACTTGTCGTTGATACGCATCATAATCAAGTCGTGATTGGGTTTCACTAGCCGGTAGGTGCCGTTGGAGAATACAAACTCCACGATGAACGGGACCTCCTATTTAGGCTAGAATTTGTCGGCCGTCTTGTAGGTCATGACCATCGGTCTTCTCACGGTCATGACGAGGTCTCCCACTTAAAAAGTCCTCTCCTTAACCCGTCTGTTAAAGGCTCCTGAGAGACGCGCTTGGTATAGCTCAATGCGCTACTGAGCTAAGAGACGTTTCTCGTCGACCGCTTCTAACTCTTGTAGCCGTCGGCGGTGATTGTCATCGACGGTTAATTGGTTGGAGAGGGCTACTCGGAGTGAAGGAATTTGGATCTTGATCGGGAGGACAACTTCACTTCTGTATACCAGGAAAAAATGCGTGTTGCCAGTAGCTGTCCGGACCGTTGTGCGGTAGGCCCAGAGACATTCACCCAGCTTCTCGTTCAAGTCGAGCTTATTGGAAGACATGAGCTTTTTGGGTAGCTTTATGATGGTCTTGTTGAAGGCTTCTGCTAGACCATTTGCTGCCGGGTTATAGGCGGTTGACACTATATTCTGAATCTGGTTTTTGTCGTAAAACTGGTAGAATGTGTGACTTGCAAACTATGGACCATTATCGTGAACGATCCTTCGTGGCAAGCCAAAGTTGTATATGACATGATGCTTGACGAAGCTAGTCGCATTCGATATTTTTTACTTCAACGAGTAGAGCAGCTTCCGCCCATTTGGTGAAGTAGTCGGTTATAGCCAGGAAGAACTGATGCCCTTTAGAAGAAGGTGGATTGATTGGTCTAATAATGTCCATCCCCCACGCTTCAAACAACCAAGATACGACCGTTGGGTACAGGAATTCTGAGGGCTGGTCGATGAAGTTTGCGTGGATTTGGCACATCTGGCATTTTCTCGTATACACAATGGCCTCTACTACCATCGTCGGCCAGTAATAATCCATTCTCCGAAGACGGTCATGTAGCTTTAGACCGGGTAGGTGTGCACCACAGATGCCATCGTGAGCTTCGCGAAGGGCCTACTTCGCTTCCGTATTCGATAGGCATCATAAAAGAAGGCCATCGTAGGACGAACGATATAATATTTTGGTAGCTATATCATAATAGAACCAGAAGGAACATCTTCTGATCGTTGTGGCTTCCTTTGGGTTCTCGGGAAAAATTCTATAGACCGCGTAATCAATGAATAGAAGCCTCCAGTCCTGGATATCAGTGTGTACTTCCACCACGTAGCTCAGACACAGGCAGAGGTTATTCTTTGGGCAGACCAGCTCTCGACCGATCATTGTGATTAGCTGATGGGTGTTGTCTGGAACTTCGAAAGAGGCAGCGAGGCCGACCAGGGCGTCAGCCTCGACGTTCTGCAACCGAGGAACGTGCTCAATGAATAATCTTTCGAAGGTTGAGGTAATGCTAAGCGCAGCTTGGTGGTAAGGAATCAGATCTTCGTGCCGGACTTCGTACTCACCCGAACCTGACTGACTATTAATTTGGAGTCGTCGTAGGTCTCTAGATACTCCACTCATACTTGTTTAGCGAGTTGGAGCCCAATGACCAAGGTGTTATACTTTGCCATATTATTGGAGCACAGGTTTATGAGAGAGTAGGCCCGATTAATGACCAGACCGTGTAGGAAGATTAGCACTATCCCGACCCCCTCAATGATATCGCCCTTGGGCCCTGTTCTTGAAGCCCTGTCAAAGAAAATTTGCCAAATAACCTCGCATGAAGTTACATTTGAGTATGCCACTTCGTCTGGATTCTCTTCGTAGAGTTTCGAGGTTTCTGGCGTCGGATATGCTGCCAGAAAGTCGGCCAGTGCTTGACCCTTGACGACTTTCTGTGGGACAAACACCATGTCCTATGGAGGCAGTAGTATCGCCCAGGTAGCTAGGCGAGAACTGAGCGCCCCCGATTTGGTCATGAGAACTCGGAGAGGATTGACGCGAGATCACATGAATGGTCTGTCCAGTCACGTAATGCCGAGTCTTCTGGATAACAAAAATTAGAACAAGGCATTCCTTCTCGACGGGGGTGTACCTATGCTCCGTGCCAACCATTATTCGGATAAGATAATAGATGGCCTGCTCGTAGCCTGCATCACTATTCTGGGCTAATAGAGTACCGAGGGAGTGATCCATCGCGTGTACATAAAGCAGAAAAGGCTTGCCCAAGACCGGGGATACCAGCACCAGAGGGTTTAATAGGTATCCCTTGATGTTGTCAAATGCACGTTGGCATTCTTTATGTAAACCCCCTCGACAAATGTAGGATTTATTTAAATTAAGACTCAACCACAACCCAACTTCATGTAACCCAAATATGGGCATTGACCTACTCCAAGCCTGCTACGCTCATGACGCTTGTGTCCCACCCAAATCTAGTTCCATGTGTTTTCAATACATTAAAAGAACACCATGCGCCTTGCTTTTAATAAAATTAAATTAAGAGCAATTTCACCTCAAGTAAACCCAACTAAGCTACATGCACCCTTTCCCATTGGATCAGCCCCTCCCCAATGAGTCCAGACAGACCCAAGTTCTGAGGCCAGCCCATCAAAACTCCCTTATAAATATACATACTCCCTAACATTAAACCCTAAAATTTACTATTCATCAAATACCCAAACCCTAGCCGTTCCCCTACACCCGAGTTACCCCCCCCCCCCGACTTCCTGACGCCGCGTCCACCACCGGACCACCCCACCGCCACCGGACCCCCACTGCTGGACCACCATCTACCGCCAGCAGCACCCCGTCCGCCTGCAACCATCGGACACCGCACCATCACCATCACCCCACGCGTCCTAGCCGAACCATCTCCTTCCCAACCGGACACCCACCGCCTCCGACTTCACAAACTCTGCCGACCACCACCCTCAGGTCTACCCCGGCCTAACCCCACGAACTGTCAGCCATCCCACGCTGCCTTCAGCCAGCCCGACGCCACCAAGCCACTGTTGCCGCTGTCGCATCTGTTGCAGGCCGATGCTGCCGCTGCCGGCCAACCCACCGGTCGACGCCGGAGCTCCGCCCGCGAGAAAGACGACCAGGATGAGCAGGACCTCATCCCAACATCCAAGTACTCGATTTTCCGCTCGTTCTCGTATAGTATCGTTGTAAGACTGGTTATTCTAGTCATCGTGTCGACGTATCCTGTGTCGACACAAACCAGTTAGAATAAAATAATACGGATATGTATGTGTACTGGTAATTAAACTAGATAATAACGAACTGAATCAATCCTAGTTATATGCATGCTAGTATGATGATTAATAAGAGGTAGAATTTGTTTAAAAACTAGCAACCATATAAATTATGAGACTGTCATCAAGGCTAGAAATTCACCTGAAAGCCTTAACACAAACCGAGTACGTTTGGGCATGGGAACCAAAGACATGTATTCGTATAAATCAAATTAGTGGTAACCCCCTTAACTTTAATAATTATTGTCTCAAGACATACGCTGACAAGGACAGAACACGCGTACATCCTAGCTACGTGCACCCGTGAAGCCATCCTCGATCAGTCGTGAACTTGTGATAATTCCTAAGAGCAACGTAGAGTATGTTTATTGTCTTAGTGTCTGATATTAGATTGTTATATTATATTATGTGTTTAGGACCATTAGACCAGCTAGGAGACACTGCAAGAACCGACTTCTGGCATTCACAGCTTGAGGACTCAGACAAGATACCTTGCCATATTTACTGTTTGATTTAAATGAGGCATATGTTGTATGATTCTTATTGCTGTATTTTATATGACTGTGTGCATCCAAGATTGACTCGGATGCAGTCGACGGATACGTCGATGATTAGTGTACTTGACCTAGTCATTAGCAGACTCACCCCATTGGAGGATACTCTGATATCTTCCGTGACCTGACACCTCACTGGTTTCACTGTGACATATTCATATTGGGATACGGGTCTGCGTACTCGACTAGCTATCGGTGCGTGTGACATACATCACGGTTTGTACGTAACTCAGGATTATTTTATTTGTAGAGACTGGCATATAGAAACGTGGTATGCACATTGAGTATTCGACTAGTGTATCTACACTGGGCGGGAAGGACAGCTAGTAGGCGTATGGGATACACATATTGGACTCCGTAGTATCCGGAGGAGCTACGGATCCAATGACTTCCTTTATTGCAGACACCGTGCTCTTCGGAGTGATACTGACGTATATATATTGCAGATACCTCATTCTTCGGAATGATGGACGTTACAGATACCACACTCTTCGGAGTGTTGGACGTTATGCCTACGCCTACCCATACTCACCAAAGTTGTCTTCACATTGCATTCACTTAGATGGTTAGCACACCCTTTTACTTTATAGCATTTATCTTATTCAGTAATTATATATATGGCATGCTTCTATGTATCTTGTTACGTCCCTCTGAGGACTTGGTACCTTTCCAAATTTGGACGAGGCATATTACCCCACAGTGTACGGCCCAGGACAGGAGACGAGATACGCTACAGCTGAGGAGTTAGAGGTGCTACCGTCAGAGTTTTCGTGATCATTTAGTAGGATTTCTGCCTAGGATTGGGAGCATCATTATCTAATCAACCGATGCTCTGGTCTTTATCTTTTATCTCTTATTTTAGTACTTTATTTCGTCATAGTAGTGGGTTTGTCCCCACCAGACATTATTGGTTATACTATGATATCTTGAGGCTGGTGTTTATCTTTCAGCAGTTTATTTTGTACTTCTTGCTCTTTATATTGTGGATGAGATTAGATTGCCTATTATTGACTGATATTGGACATGTTAGTATTTTAGGACAGCATAGCACTCTTCGCTAGGATCCATTAAATTGGGATATCCTCGGAGATGTGACAGCTGGCTATTGCCACGTGGCCTGGTTCCTTGTATTTTGGGACTGGGGCATGACACTTTATTCCAGACAAAGGAGACACATTTCTTTATGAGCTGGGTGAATGGCCGACGATACCCAGAGAGGTTTGATATGAACCACTTGATGTATGTCAGTCTCCCTTGAAGGCCGCAGAGCTCCCGGAGGTTCCTCAGCGGATCCATCTCAATGATTGCTTTAGTTTTGTCGGGGTCTATGTGAATACCCTAAGTGATGATAAAGCCCAGGAATTTGCTGCTAGAGACTCCTAGGAAGGATTTGGTAGGGTTCATATTGAGCTGGTTCGTACGAATGAGGTCGAACATAGTCTTCAAGTCCATGAGGTGATCACCTTTGGAGTGACTTTTGACGGTGATCTCAATGACGTAATACTCGACGGTCTTACATAGATGCTCATGAAAGATGGTGCTCATAGCTCGCTGGTATGTAGCACCTGCGTTCTTCAGACCGAAGGGCATGACTGTCTAGCAGTACACTCCTATCGGTGTTCCGAACGATGTATGCTTCTGATCATCAGGGTACATCTTGATCTGATTGTAGCCTGAGAATTCATCCATAAAGGACATACGCTCAAAGCCGCAAGTGTTGTCGATCATTATGTCTGTGATCGAAAGAGGGAATTCATCTTTGGCGCATGCCACGTTTAGATCATGGAAGTCAATGCAGATCAGGATCTTCCCATTCTTTTTTATGGCGGGCACGATGTTGGCTACCCAGTCTGGATGTTGTTCTTCGCGGACGAAGCCACTAGCTATCAGTTTATTGACTTCGGCTTCGATGGCATTCATTATGTCTAGTCGGAACCGTTGTTGCTGCTGCATTATAGGCTTAGCATTCGGTAATATGTTGAGCTTGTGGACCAGTATTTGGGAGTCCAGTCCTGGCATGTCTTTGTAGCTTCAGGCAAATACATCAATGTATTCGCTGATGAGCTGTAGCAGGGATTCTCGATCCTTATCAGTCAGACTTTTGCTGATGAAGATAGGTTTAGGGGAGAATTTTATGACTTTGTCCTCTGTAGGAGGTTCTCGTTGTTCAAATCGCATATCCCATTGTGTGTCTAGGCGTTAGGCCCACGATTCTACTTCAAAGAGTTCTGGTAGATTTTTGTCGTCTTCCTCAGGGTCAGCTGATACCATGTTGGCAGATAATGTTTGCTTGAGCATCTTTTCGATACTGATGTCGGAGTCCCAAGCATAAGATTACGAAGAGTGAGAGTGCACCTCGTCTCCTTCTTCTGAACCCTCGGGGGTTATGGGAAGCATTACATAACCTAAGCCATGCTTGGTCTTATATATGGTAGTAGTCCTCAAATTTTCCTACAGGAGTAGGTAGACGCAGAGGCAGCCTTCGGCCTTTGCCGTAGTTTAAGCCCTTAGCGGCCTTCATATCGTACCCCATCTTTTTGATAAGGTGCTTGGCTTGATATCTATAACGGTGGAGCAATATTTTGCCGGTATCGGGCTCTAGATCTAGTTCCTCGGGGACGAAGGATCGAGGGCATTCTAATCTGTCGAAGATGATGAGTCTGTTTCCCCTCTTCCTAGCTGGGACTAGGAAGTGAGAGTTTTGTCTAGGGAGAATCTGATTTACAGCATGGGTGGTGGTCACCTGTGTCTGCAGGTGCAGGCCCAGACTGTGCTCCATGGAGTAGAGTGTGCTTATGTGTGCAACTTCAGAGTTGTTCAAAGATAGCCCTTTATTCATAAAGTAAGGTATCTTTTCTCTAGGAATTACATCATCGAGAGAAGGAACGTCTGCATGAGCAGCTACATACTCCTCTAACTCGTCCTTCCCGTGATATACCCCAATACGAGCGGTAACTTTTGAGGTTTTCTGTATAGCTTTACTACCAGAGGTTCAAACGCGGTAAGAGGTAATAGAGCATCCTTCGGTGGTCGACTCGGCCTATGAAGGCGAATGACCATTAGTTCGGGTGTAGTGGATGGTGATGAATCTTCTTTTGGCGATCGACTTGGCCTATGAAGGCGAACGACCAGAGGTTCGGGTGTGGTAGATATCGCCAGATCTTTCCTTGGTGATCAGCTTGGCCTATAAAGATGAACGACTAGAGGGTCGGGTGCCTTCCTATGCAATTTTATGACGAGGGTAGAGATTGTGTCAGGAGCGTGCGCCTTTAGATGTACTCTTAAGGGTTTATCTGGTGTTGTCCCGGCCTCTTCCTCATCGTCAGCATCATTTCCACCTTCATCTTGGTAGACTAGCTTGTACAAGAGTGCATCAGAGTAATATGCCTCGATCCCTTTGAAAAGATCGACATCTGCGAACTCCGTCTTGACTATGCCATGATCGTCTACGTACTTTAGACATTGGTATAGGGTTGATAGCACGATCATGTATTCGTGTATCTATAGCCGTTCTAGTGGGACATTGTAGGATACGTCCATATCTATGATATAGCAAATAATCTCAGTTTTTAAGTCGCCAATTATTATTTCAGGCAGATCTTGCCCAGAGGGTAGTTCATTCCTGCGTTGAAGCCAGTGATGACAGTATTGGTGGCTGCCAGAAGATGCATCAGAATGCCCAAGGTCTGAAGCATACTCCGTGGGATGATGCTGATTGATGAACCAGGATCGATGTGCATCCGGTCCACCTTGATGGCACCAATGTACCTTGTGTAATACAGGGGATGATCATGCTAGTTATTTTTTTAGCAACATGTCCTGTTGCAAAAATGTGATGATGGGTGCCGCTTCCGTCACATTGTTGCAGTAGGGGCATGCGGCGGGATCCTCTACTAACGGCTTGACTTGCACTAGGTAGGTATCTATATTATGTAATGCCTCACTCAGAGCGTTCCTGGTGTCTCTGTAGAGTCGGAGAAGCTCAAATAGTTACAACTTTGCCGATGTATTGGCGAGTTGAGCCAAGACGTCAAAGTTGTAGGACTTTTCTAGTCCTTGAGCCATTTCTTTACGCAATGGCTTATCGAAGCGGCCTTTTTTTTATTTGGACTTGTCCGCTGATAGGTGTTGAGATAGACCCGGATCAGACACGACAGGTGCAGTAGCTGGAGGTGTATTAACATCCGGAGCCTCATAATCATGCAGGTAGGTAAGGCCCAACCTGGTTGCCCCTTCCCAGGCCTCCTCAACGATTGAAGAAACCTTGTGGCAGGACTTGGTTTTTCGTGCTTTTTACTTGACGGTGGAAGGCGCTGCTTGCTGTATCAAGTCTGGGACAAGATCCGGGTGGACCCACATAATCTTGTCCCAAGTTGTATTAAGAGGTATCAGCCCGACTGCTTGGTTATGAGCTGGTGGAACATTGACTACCTCCATTGTTGCCCTCGGGATCGAGATGACTCCATCCTGGGCTTTCGTCGCGAGAAAGTTACCAAACTGGAGGGATACCATATTGGCCTAAATTATTTTATCGTCGAATTCCAAGGTAAGGTACTTGGTGTCAAGTAGGCATTGGATGTACCACTTGAGGGTATAGCAGTCCTTCGTCGCATAGTGGACGTAATGATGGTAGTGGCAATATTTTGGATTATTTATCTCGGCTGCCTCTACAGGACGCTTGACGTCGGGGAGCCAAAGCTTGCCACCCTTTATCAATATGTCGAAGATGGGCACGACGTGGTCATCTTCGAAGGAGTAAGTCTCCTGGGGCTTCGGAACCTTAGCCGGATTTTGCTTGGGCTTCTAGGTTAAGTCGGCCACCTGGGCCTCCTTCCATTTTTCCTCGCGGCTGCTATTACCGATGTTGTTATTATTGGGATGTTTCCCTCTGTCATCGGCGACAGGGATCTGTATTCCCAGAAGCCGGGCGTTCTTGACCTTATTTTCAGTGTCGACAACGTTGATGATGAATGATGTCCAATATTTAAATTGACTGACGTCCATCCAGAGGATGACTGCCGGCAGTATGTTCCTACGGTACATGTCCATGAGTGTGGACTCAGGATTGTCTGGAGGCAACCTTAGTGCTGTTTGGTGGAAATGCTCTATATAATTTTGGATGAGTTCCCTTTCCCCTTGGGTGACATCCATCAGGGAAGACATCGTCATGTCGCTCCCTCCGTCATAGAATCTTTTGAGGAAAAGACTCTTGAAGTCATCAAACGACAAGATACAGTTGTCTTGTAGGCTGTAAAACTAGTCGAATAAGACCTCGGACAATGCCCCCACAAAGATCTTGGTGAGGAGTGTGTCACTATGAGGTAGGTACCCCGTTGTAGTCTCAAAATATCTCATGTATTGACGGGGAGAAGTCTTTCCATCAAATGTTTTCAGGTTGAAGGGCTTGTACTTTGGCAGGTACGGAACATCCTTCCACTCGCGGGGGTACGGTTGTCGTATCCTGAGATCGCGTAGTGAATCCTGGCTGCCATAGAATCTAGGCGAGCCCGGAGTTCCCGGAGTTCCCTCATTGATTCTTTGGCTTCGTCTCTCGCGGAAGGGGTAGATGAACCTGGGAGAGGGTAATTTTTGACTATGGACAGAGCGGTTGCATCGGAGTTCACGTTGGCCCCAGGGTCCAAGATTACTTGTCCAGAAGCCTTTGTTGGTTGGAAAGCAATGTTCGCTTTAATCTCCAGTATTGCCTGGGTCAGGGCTTGCATTAATTCACTCATGATCTACATCATGGCCTCGAGGACCTTGAGGCGCTACCGATCACTAGGACCTTCATGCTCGTCCTCCGCCATGTATGCCATTCTTACATGAGAAAATATGGGTGGGACAATGGACGTAGCACTTTCTGCTTCGGACTCTTACAATGAATAGTCGCCAGGGAAGGTTGGCAGTGTCGTGCCCTGGTCGGACTCAAAGGGAGTACTACCCCCAGTGTAGGAGGCGACATCTTCTCTCTGAGGGTGGCTACCACCAGGGATTTCAACATCCGTTCCTAGGGAATCATCATCTCCTCGGAATGGTGGATCATCGTATATGTCCAGGGGATTACTACCCCCAGCTTGTGTAACCCCTACGGGTTCTGAGGAAGAACTACCCTCAGCAGCTAATAGCTTCTTCTTCGAGCGGGTGTCCTAAAAAACTTCTTCCGCAGGTCCTACAGCTGGTCTTGCTAATTTCCTACTCAATGCGCTGGTTGAGAGTGACGGACTGGAGGTGGTGGACTTTCTTCCTCCTGTGGTGGAAGGGACCTTCCAAGATGAGTAACATGAGGCAAAGGGCAACTCCTCCTCTTCTGGTATTTGCACCTGATCTTTGGATTGTTGCTGTATAGCTGCCTTCGGGTGCAGTTATTGGAATATCGACTGCCTGCCTGTAGGTACTGTCACTTTGTTGCAGCAACAGTTGATGATAATTTTGGCACAATGATGTCCCGGGGAGGATACTTCATATGTCATAGCTGCCTTCCTCGCCTTGCACTTATGATTGATCATATTGTGCAAGTCAGGCAAGGGCTGACTCACCTTTGTACCCTTTTTATGAGCACGAGTAGACTTGGTTCAGGACGGACCACATGATCTTAGCACCAGGACTTACTTGGGAAGCTTTTAAGGAGCTCTTAAGAAAAAGTTCTTTCCAGATATGGCTTTGACATTTATAAAGAGCCAGTTTTAGTACCTCGTTCAGGGAAGTATGACGGTGGATGAGTATGCGACAGAGTATTATAGATTAGGCCGCTTTGTGGAGGGGCGGAACCTTAGAGGAAGGGTCGGAAAGTTCAGGAAGGGCCTAAACAAGGAGATCAAATCACATACGAATGGTGACCCCACCGCTACTTTTGAGGAGATTCTGAGGCAGGCACAATAGGCAGAGGATGATCTACAACTTGGCTCCAAGTGGCCGAGGGACATAGGAGGATATAGTACTAGCACGAGTCCAATGAAGCGGCCTCACTTTCAGCAACAGCATCAGAGACACTTCCAACATCCGAGGTAGCAGTACCCTGTACAAGCTAGAGCGCCAGTGCAGCAGACGCACCAGATCCAGAGGCCAACTATTCCTTGCCTATTCTGCAAGAAGTTGGGACATGGATGGGATGCGTGAAGGATGAGATTGGGCTAGTGTTTATACTGTGGAGCAGGAGACCACTAGTTGAGGGCTTGTCCTAGAGCTCCAGCTCGTCCAGCTCAGGGTGGGGCCCAGGCACAGAGAGCATCTGCGAGACCACCAGTGGGACAATAGAGAGACCTCCCCTACCACCACAATAACAATATTTTGCTCAGCACCAGCAGCAGCAAAGAGGTGCCCAGCGACAGGGGCGAGCTTTTTCCTTGACCGTCGAGGAGGAGGAGCCAGTCGGTGATGTTGTTTTAGGTTTAATCTATCTTGATTCTTTTCCATCTCATACTTTATTTGATTTTTGTGCTTCACATAGTTTCATATATGTATCTTTTGCACTAAAGCATCATCTTGAGACTGAACCATTAGGGAGGACTTACAAGATCACGACCGGGAGTGACATTATCCTGGTCAGTGATGTTTGCAAGGATCGAAGAGTTTCTTTGGGAGGCCGAGAGTTGAGCGTGTGTCTACTCATAATGCCACTTTCAAGCTAAAACATAGTACTCGGGATGGATTGGTTGAGTAGGCACCATGCTAGTATCGATTTTTGTAGAGGCAGAGTTTTGTTTCAGGTGCCAGATGAGCCAGAGTGAGAGTTTATCAGAGAAACATCAGAGCAGAGCGAGGGAGACTTCTGTAGAGATATGGTGCGAGAGCAGAAGCTACCACATCCATTGATTGTAGAGTAAATGGACGCCTTTCCGGAAGAGTTATCGTGGTTGCCACCAGATAGAGATGTGGAGTTCTCTATAGACTTAGTGCCAAGCGCAGAGCCAATATCATAACACGTCTATAGGGTGAACAATAATGAACTGGCAAAATTGAAGTAGCAGGTGGATGAGCTGCAAGACAAGGACTTCATCCGCTCTAATTTATTACTGTGTGGTACTCCAATATTATTTGTATCGAAGAAGGATGGGTCGGTACGTATGTGTATTGACTATAGCGCTCTCAACAACCTCACTATCAAGAACAAATATCCGTTGTCATGAATTTATGAATTATTTGATCAGTTGAGTGGAGCGCAAGTATTTTCAAAGATATACTTAAGATCGGGGTACCACCAGGTGAAAGTGAAGAAGGAAGACATTCCTAAGACAGCTTTCGGGACTCGGTATGGGAAGTTTGAGTTCTTAGTGATACTGTTTGGGTTGACCAATGCCCCGACGATATTCATAAACCTGATGAATAAGATATTTTATCAGTACTTGGATCAGTTTGTGGTGGTATTCATTGATAATATATTGATTTATTCAAAGACCCCAGAGGAGCATGAGAAACACCTGAGGATAGTTCTGGAGACCCTCAGGAAGGAGAAGCTTTATGGCAAGCTTTCAAAGTGTGAGTTCTTCTTTGATAAGGTTGAATTCCTCCGACATGTGATTCCAGGAGATGGGATCTCAGTAGATCCGAAGAAGATTTCAGCAGTCGAGTCATCGTCTACCCCGAGTTCAGTGGTAGAGATCAGGAGTTTTCTTGGACTAGTAGGCTATTATCGAAGATTTGTTCAAGAATACGGAGCCGATGACTAGACTAACCAGGAAGGACGTAGAGTTCATGTAGACTGAGGAGAGTTAGGCTGCTTTTGAGGAGCAGAAGAAGAGGTTGACTATAGCTCCAGTTTTGACGTTGCCATCAGGGACAGGAATTTTTTTCTATATATAGGGATGCCTCGGGTAAGGGCTTGGGATGTGTGTTGCAGCAGAACGGGAAGGTGATTTCCTATATTTTTAGGCAATTATGTCCGCATGAGAAGAATTATCCTACCCATGACTTAGAGTTGGTAGCAGTTATTTTTGCTCTTAAGCTATAGAAGCAATACTTGTATGGGGAGCGAGTAGAGATTTTTATAGATCATAAGATCTTGAAGTTTGTATTCACACAAAAAGAGCTCAACATGAGACAGAGGTGGTGGTTAGAGCTGATGAAGGACTTCGACATCTCATTATAATAACATCCAGGGAAGGGTAACGTAGTCGCGGATGCCTTGAGTAGGTATCCAGGGGCTATGTACTTGACGAGGGACAGGCACTTGTTGGCCGATCTTGATAGCTTGGGTATTAAAGTATTAGTTCCTGGAGTTGCATGCACAGATGTGGGAACTTCAGGTACAGTCAGAGTTGATAGATCGAATTAGAGCTGCACAGTTCAAGGATGATTCTCTGAAGAGCATCAGAGCGTAGGTCCGGATGGGATTGACAGAGGACTTTAGTATTGCAGAGGATGTATCATTGCGGTACAGTACCAGATTGTGTGTGCCGAGTGGAGCATTGCGTGAGGCGGTTCTTCAAGAGGCACATCGATCTCAGTACTCCATGCATCCAGGTGGCAACAAGATGTATAGAAATATGAGAGAGCATGTTTGGTGGTATGGTATAAAGTGGGAGGTGGCTAGTTTCATATCCAGATGCTTGGTATGCCAATAGGTAAAGGCAGAGAGACAGAGGCCGGGTGGATTGCTTCAGCCTTTACCCATTCTATAGTGGAAGTGGGAGCATGTGACGATGGACTTTGTTTCAGGGCTTCCACGTTCTCCAGGAGACAAAGACGTGATTTGGGTCATCGTAGACATGCTGACCAAATTGGCCAATTTTCTGCCATTCAAAGTGGATACGTCTATGGATAAGCTCATAGAGATGTATGTGCGTCAGATAGTCAGATTGCATAGAGTTCCTGTGAGCATAGTCTCGGATCAGAATAGTCATTTTATGTCCTATTTTTGGAGAAGTTTACAGGCTAGCTTGGGCACTCAGCTCAAGTTTAGTACCGCATATCACTCTCAGACAGAGTGGGAAGTCATAGAGGACTATCCAGACTCTCGAGGATATGCTTCGTACTTGTGTTTTAGATTTTAGAGGCTCTTGGGAGGATCATCTTCACCTGGTAGAGTTTGCTTATAACAACAACTACCAGGCCAGTATCGAGATGTCACCATTTGAGGCATTGTATGGACAGAGATGCCGCACTCCGTTATCATGGGATGATGTTAGTGAGAGAGCCTTATTGGGACCAGAGATGGTCGTAGATGTAGCTGAGAAAGTGAAGCTCATCAGGGATAGGCTTCGGGTGGCGCATGACAGACAGCGACAATGGGCTGATAGCCACTGGAGACCATTGGAGTTTGAGGTATATATTTTGTTTTGTATTGCTTGTGATTGCTTGTTATAGTTAGAGTGCTAAGGTTGTATTTTATGCTAGGTTGGCAATCTGGTGTTCTTGAGGATTTCTCCAACATAGGGCATGATTCGCTTTGGGGGAGATAGAAAGATTAATCCACGATACATCGGACCCTTCGGTGTTCTTGATAGGGTCAGTGCAGTGGCCTACAGACTAGACTTGCCGCCTGCATTAGAGGGAGTGCATAACGTGTTCCACATGTCGTAGCTGAGATGGTACGTGGCAGATCCTAGCCATATATTGGATCACTCGGAGATCAAGGTTGGTCCGACTTTCAGCTACCCAGAGCAGGCCATGGAGATTCTGGATCGCAAGAAGAAGGTCTTGCGGAACCAGACGATTCTTTTGATACGCGTTGCGTGGAGGCATCACTCGTTAGGAGAGAGTACCTGGGAGCGAGAGGTGGAGATGCGCGACCGATATCCTTATCTGTTTGAGACGTGAGGTATAATTATTTCTTGCTTGTATTAATTGCTATTGTTAGTTAGTTTCTTCCTTAATTTCGAGGACGAAAATTTTCTAAGGTGGGTAGGATTATCACCCTCACTTTTTCAACTAGGGCTAGTTTGGTAATTTGGTATGTATATTTAATTTTTAGGAATAAATATTAGTTATTAGTATGCTATATATTTAATTGTGACTTGCATTATTTATTTATTAATGTAAAACCCCTAATCCTAAAAACTGTAATTACCTTTTAATTAATTATTAATTGAATTATAGTAATTATGAGTTAATTAGGAGAAATAGAATTTATTTAATTTTTATTTTAGGTATTTGTGCATTTAGGAGATTTTTGGAGCAATCATAAAATTTTCTTAATTAATTTCATGTAGGAGACCCTTTGGACAGTTGCTAGCTTAATGGTATGCATTAATACAAATTCTAGATTTTTCTATATATATATATATATATATATATATATATATATATATATATATATATATATATATATATATATATATATATGTGTGTGTGTGTGTGTGTGTGTGTGTGTGTGTGTGTGTGTACATATGTAGTTTAAATAGAAATAGGAAAAGAAAGAAGAAGAAAGAAAAAGAAATTATAAAGGAATTATAAAAGAAAAAGGAAAAGAAAAAGAAAAAGAAAAACAATAATTTCCTTAATGGGTTTCTACCCGCTTAACAACCAAACCCGCTCACCCCATGAGAAAAGCAACAGCAGCAGCAGCCCAAAAATAACCCACACCCCCGCATTCAACTTCCCACCCGCGTTTAAGACCCGCTCGCTCGATCTCTCTCTCTTCTCTATATATATATGACATTCGAGAGCAAAACCCTAACCCTAGATCATTCTCCATCTTCCCATCTAAACTTTGTCACCCTCAGCCAGCGAGACCGTCCAGCCAACCCAGAACCGCCCGCACAACGACCGCGACCCCGCGCTCAAACCACAACTGCAGTTTCAAACAGCGAAGTACATGTGTTTACGTGCAGTTTTCCGTCACCTCGCTCGACCAAACTCGACCCCGTCTTCACCGGTACATTCATCTCTTAACCCCCTTTAATATCTGTATGATATTTGACCCCGAAGAGCGCATAACCCTAGGCAAAAATAGCGTCCAAGTTGACAGAAAATGATAACTTTTGGGTATCGCAGAAAACTGCGGTAACTACCTATGTTCACAGATTCGTATCTCCCTCCACAGAGATCCGAATTTGGTTTTTCTTTTTGGTATGCGGAGACCACTTGACCTAGTTTAATTTTTGTTATTTATATTAATTTATTAATTGCTGTATGTAGAATTAAACCAGTTAGAAAATCCTAAAATATACTTTTCTAGAATTCTAAAAATTGTGATACGGAGCGCGCCCCGCCAAACGGAACTTCCCCGTCGTGTACCAAGTGTACCAAAAGGTGCGCGCAGTGTACCCAGATGTGTGAGATTTCGCAAAAACTGATTTGGACGCGTGTGCGCGTCAGAATCAGCCCGTATACGCAGCAAATCTCCCGTGTCATAACTTTTGCAAAAGTCCTGCGCATTTTGTGCACGCTCGTCAGAATGCGACAAAACTTGCGCCACTGGACTAATGGTATCGTGCTGGTCCTGTGACCCAATTTTCACTCAATTCTGAGACAGTTGACCAAGTCGCCAATTGGCGGGCCTCACAGTTGATTTTTTGGGCAAAATTGTGTTCGGCTCACCGAAATCCATATTTGGACATACCATTGAGTTCGTATTGACATTTAGAATTGGTTTGACCTATAATTTGTTCCTTTTAGAGACCTTTATCCCTGGCATGCTTTTCGGTGTAAGGTGGCCCACATGTGGAGCCCGCTTTGACCCGAAATTACTGTTTTGCCCCTGTATCCAAATTGGACGAAAGGATAGTATTTTCTAGCTATTTTGCTTATTCTGGGAACGATGGTGATATTTATTTCAGCATTCGGAGACGTTCATTCTGAGACCGTAGCTTCTGATCCTGTGTGCTTGACTCTTGGACGTTACACCTTGCAGCTTTTTACCAGGCAAGATACCTTGCCAAATTGCTTACAGTACTTTGCATGCTTACTATATTTCTGTATATTTATTATATTTTTATATATTCCTTGCATGTGTAGTTTCTTTCAGTCATTACTATATATTAGATATGTTGACACACACATGGCACTTAGTATCATGAGAGGACAATCAGTAGGCGTATGGGCTTTAACCACTCTGGTGAACCGTAGTAACTAGCACGCACTATGGTAGTCGTGTCCGATGGTCGCTACCCCCGCGGTATGTCGATTTATGGATTCACGAGGGTTGCTACCCCCGCGGTATGTCGGCTGATGATGTTCTAGACGGGTGTGTGAGTTGTGAGGCTTAGATCGAGTAGCCTACCCTTGCCCAAACGTCAAAAATTTATCCTCATTTGCATTCATATAGATTATCTTGTATAACGTACTTATATATTTTCAAATATTATGCATGTTTACTGTATTCAAATTGGCATGCTTCTATGTATCTTGTTACGTCCCTCTGAAGACCTGGTCCCTTTCCAGGTGTAGATATTCATGACTTTTGTAGGAGCACGGATCAGGACTTACCACTTATCTCTTGCGAGGAGGTCTTACCTTCTGAGCGTCAGTGATTATCTCTAGCGATGGATCGCTTCGCGGATACCTTTATCTCATCATCTTATTTATATTGAAGGTTTTATACGCATCTCTCATTCTAGTTTTGATATAGACGTTGGTAGTGGATTTGTCTCCACCCGACTATTAGATTTGGATTATTTAGACTCACTATTCTAGTTTAGTATTTCTTTTCTATAACTTGTTGTGTGGATGAGATTAGTATAGCTGTAACTTGTGACCATATATACCACATGTGAGTTTATATTCATATTACAGCGTACGTGTGTATTATGGTATCCATATATTGGAGTTGCCATAATACATACGACTGGCATGCTTACGTGTTCCTGGTCCTACGTATTTTGGGACTAGGGCGTGACAATTAATTAGTGGACTAGCCTATTAATTAGACTTGACACTTGTGAACCAATTAGACTTGCCATGACAACTAGTGAGCCTAGCTTGATCCAAACTCATTAGACCCATCCTCATTAATTAAATATGATGGATTAGCCTAATTAGAATTAGTTTAGGACTTCCCAAAATGGCCACCCTTAGTTATTCCTCATAATTCACCATTGGAGGGCAAATTGGACAATGTAAGATTGCTTGGAGAAGGGGGAAGTGGTCGGCCCCTATAGGGAGGTCTCATCTCTCTCTCCTCTTTATTTATTTCTTCATTGTAAATCTAGAATTTAGATCCCCAAATTCTATTCTTTTCCTCCATCAATTTCTCGCTCATTTCACTTCCATTCTATCTCCCTTTCACCATTAGAAGAGCATTGGAGCTTGGTTTGGCAAAGAGCACTAGGAAGAGGGACTTGTGGCAATGGGATCGTGTCCGGATCATTTTTACTTTAGTTTTTATTGGGAATCCATTGTCACACCCCAATCTCCCGCAGGCTAATCGGCCGTCCCCGCTAGGCGAGAATCACCGCGCTAGCGCTCCCGCGAGACGATCGCTTTGACCCATTCGGGCGTGATGCCGCACGAGCATGAGCCGCGCCCGTGAAAGGCCGTGGTTCATTGGCTAGCGGTAAGGAGTCTAAGCCACAGATTGTCTGAGTACATCAGAATATAAACGCATAGGCAATTTGGTGACAAGTTCACTGAGTCAAAAATAGTGGAAGCATTGAATAACATAAGTTAAAGTAAAACAAGCTCTTTTATTGGTATTGAACATGTGTTATAGGCGGTGCATAGCCGAGATTACAAGTCGCTTTAGCCTTTCTCTCTGAAATAGTAAAAGCGTGCCAAGTGGCTACAATTTATGGAATGATGTAAAGATGATGTTCAGGAGATGTTCAGGCGATGTTCCAATATTATGTCTTGTATATGTGCTTCAGTTCCGGATCGTAACGCTCCAAGGCTCCAAAGTGATCTCCACGCCTTAGCACGCATGGAGGAGGCATCCGTACCGAACGAGGTTCTCCCACACCGTACAAACGATTTGGTGGATTATCAATATATTGAATGTACTGGTGGGGAGGCTACTCGCCCGCTCGACAAATCCAAACACGTAATATAGGTTCCATGCACCAACTATTATGTTGTCTTTCTAGTTGCCTTAGGATCAGTTTGATGGCATATTAAATAGCCTAACTCGTGTGGTAGTGCGTCGTACGATATAAGAGGAAACACAGCGAGACTTACCAACTTACCATTTGTCCATCCCTGTCCAAGGCAAACGAGTTAATTTAAGCACAGGCATATATAACATTCAGGGACAATAACATATGCAAACACTGTGTTATGAATGGGACTATATTTTGAGTGCTCAGTTATTCTCGATGCGATACAATGACTCACACGCAGATAGCCGCTAAGCGAGGATGACTTATCTATATGAACAATAGGTCGCTGGCATAGCCATAAAGGATACTAGTCAGTGGTGAGAATGGTATGCAGCAAAAGAACAATGAGCGCTACACGCCATCTCGTCCACTACAATAGACTATACAATAGAGTTCCATCCGGATCGGATCGGTGCCAGTGCCCCAGCGACCGTCTGCAGGAACTAAGACCTTGTGCACAAGTTGTCCGCGACACGCAGTCTCTAGGGTTATCTAAATTCACATCTTCCACAAGATAATCCATAACACGAGTACAATCTATAATTTTTGGTCTAAACGAGTATTGCTCCACGAGCTGGGATTCTTGGCTTTGCTTGACAGGATTCTCGTTCAGAGGTAAACTTGATGTGATTTCCAGTTCAGTATTCACTTGCCTTGATGCATGCCCCTGGTTCGAGGATTGCCTTGGTAACCTAACGGTTCCAGATACTTGCAGGTTCAATTGCACAGAAGAGCTATTTGATAGTCTTCTGGCTAACTAGAATGCATGCACTATAGGAATAATGCTAGATATTTGTAAGCAAGCAAGCATGCATTTCTAAGGAACTCAAGCAAACACGTCTGGCTCGGGCCTGAAGGTAAGCCAAGAGGTGAAACCGTAAGGGACTTTCCGAGCGACATAATCTAGGGTAGCATGCGAGGGTCTGAATATAAGCAATATTTCATTTCCATGTTCTAGCACAAGCAATGCAAGTTGGGATTATTCCCTTAGCTAGGTGCGTTGTATTCTTATTAGCATGCAGGGGGATGATTCACCTAGCGACTAGCATGTATCGTTCCATATTTTAAGTGTGCTGGCTAAGCAAAGATAAGTTTACCGTAGCCACCCACCTTAGCGCTGATTTGCCTCGGTTGAGCGATACGTCAAGCGAGCCTCTGAAAGCCTAAGCCGAACTCCTGTAGGGACAAGCCTGGATATCCTTTGCCTCAAACGAGTATTCTTGCCTGAGCAAAGCGGGTCGGGATATTGCACTTTTGTCGTTTGAATCGGCAGTCCGCTTGAGCGGAACGGGGTGTTACATCATACCCAACTCAGAAAAAGTCTCAAACCTCGAGATTTACTGAGGGCAGGCCGTACAATCGCATTATAGAATCTATCCCAAGCATAGCAATCGGTACCACTAAATCCAATTGAACATAATCTTCTACTCAATTCTTTCGTCGTGTCGCGTGTGTGTTGAGTCAGTCTCATTTGCGCCTTAGCAAGGGACATATTGCTTAACACGGAGTACGTTTCAATCGATCTTGTTCAATGATCTAAGGCTGAGGCAAACTTATACAAGTCGTTATACTTGTTTAGGTGGTTATTCACTTGCACTGGCAATCGAGATCAGCATATCGCAAGTCTGGATCATGCACATATTCTAAGTGCACCTCAAGCATGAGCACGCCAACCAACTTAGCGATAGCAAAGTCTTAGCACTCGAGTTTCATATTTTCTTGAGTCTTGGATCGTGCACACGTTCAAGACGTCCCTCAAACATACGCATTCAACCAAACTTAGAGATAGTAAAATCGGATAAGCTACTTGCAAAAATTTTAAAGGTTTGCACAGGTCGGCACAAAGGCCTTAGCATCAGGATTTCATACAAGCAACCACATGATTCTAATGTGCTTTTTGAAAGTATTTAGACTCATTGTTGGAATATTCCATTTGGGACATTGAGAGAGAGTATGCACATAACCCAGGAACGAGCTTTCAAAATTATAAACATCGAAATGAAGTCCAAAGACGTATAAGCCAGGATCTGATACCAGTCAGTCATGCCCCAATCTCTCGCAGGCTAATTGGTCGTCCCCGCTAGGCGAGAATCACCGTGCCAACGCTCCCGCAAGATGATCGCTTTAACCCATCCGGGCGTGATGCCGCACGAGCGTGAGTCGCGCCCGTGCAAGGCCGTGGTTCATTGGCTAGCGGTAAGGAGTCTAAGCCACAATTGTCTGAGTGCATCAGAATATAAACGCATAGGCAATTTGGTAACAAGTTCACTAAGTCAAAAATAGCGGAAGCATTGAATAACATAAGTTAAAGTAAAACAAGCTCTTCTATTGGTATTGAACATGTGTTATAGGTAGCGCATAGCCGAGATTACAAGTCGCTCAAGCCTCTCTCTCTGAAATAGTAAAAGCATGCCAAGTGGCTACAATTTATGGAATGATGTAGAGATAATGTTCGGGCGATATTCAGGCGATGTTTCAATATTATGTCTTGTATATGTGCTTCAGTTCCGGATCGTAACGCTCCAAGGCTCCAGAGTGATCTCCATGCCTTAGCATGCACGAAGGAGGCATCCGCACCGAACGAGGTTCTCCCGTACCGTACAAACGATCTGATGGATTATCAGTACATTGAATGCACTGGTGGGGAGGCTACTCGTCCGCTCGACAAATCCAAACAAGTAATATAGGTTTCGTGCACCAACTATTATGTTGTCTTTCTAGTTGCCTTAGGATCAGTTTCATGGCATATTGAATGGCCTAACTCGTATGGCAGTGCGCCGTACGATATAAGAGGAAACACGACGAGACTTACCAACTTACCAACTTACCGTTTGTCCTTCCTTATCCAAGGAGAAACTCCCGAGCATTTCTTGATCTCAGATGTGCCCATATCGATGGAACGGGTGACTCATTATTTCGACAAACAAGTTAATTTAAGCACGGGCATATATAACATTCAGGGAGAATAACATATGCAAACACTGTGTTATAAATGGGACTATATTTCGAGTGCTCAGTTATTCTCGATGCGATGCAATGACTCGCACGTGGATAGCCGCTAAGCGAGGATAACTTATCTATATGAACAATAGGTCACTAGCATAGCCATAAAGGATACTAGTCAGTGGTGAGAATGGTATGCAGCGAAAGAACAATGACCGCTATACGCCATCTCGTCCACTATAATAGACTATATAATAGAGTTCCATCCAGATCGGATCGGTGCCAGTGCCCCAGCGACCATCTGCAGGAACTAAGACCTTGTGCACAAGTTGTCCGCGACACGCAGTCTCTAGGGTTATCTAAATTCACATCTTCCACAAGATAATCCATAATACGAGTACAATCTATAATTTTTGCTCTGAACGAGTATTGCTCCACAAGCTGGGATTCTTGGCTTTGCTTGACAGGATTCTCGTTCAGAGGTAAACTTGATGTAATTTCTAGTTTAGTATTCACTTGCCTTGATGCATGCCCCTGGTTCGAGGATTGCCTTGGTAACCTAACGGTCCCAGATACTTACAGGTTCAATTGCACAGAAGAGCTATTTGATATTCTTCTGGCTAACTAGAATGCATGCACGATAGGAATAACGCTAGACATTTATAAGAAAGCAAGCATGCATTTCTAAGGAACTCAAGCAAACACGTCTGGCTCGGGCCCGAAGGTAAGCTGAGAGGTAAAACCGTAAAGGACTTTCCGAGCGACATAATCTAGGGTAGCATGCGAGGGTCTAAATATAAGCAATATTTTATTTCCATGTTCTAGCACAAGCAATACAAGTTAGGATTATTCTCTTAGCTAGGTGCATTGTATTCTTATTAGCATGCAGGGGGTGATTCACCTAGCGACTAGCATGTATCGTTCCATATTTTAAGTGTGCTGGCTAAGCAAAGACAAGTTCACCGTAGCCACCCACCTTAGCGTTGATTCGCCTCGGTTGAGCGATACGTCAAGCGAGCCTCTGAAAGCCTAAGCCGAACTCCTGTAGGGACAAATCTGGATATCCTTTGCCTCAAACGAGTATTCTCACCTTAGCAAAGCGGGTCGGGACATTGCACTTTTGTCGTTTGAATCGGCAGTCCGCTTGAGTGGAACGGGGTGTTACATCCATCTCCTAATTGGTAATTTATGAATTCCTTCTTATTCTAGCTTCTAAATCATGCATGAGACCTCTAGGGACCACCATATTGTCATCGGCTACCTATAGGGATGAGTTTTAGGCTATTTGGATACCAAATATAGATTATACATAGGTTTTTGTATGTAGTTTGGGGGAACTATGAAATTGACACATCAATTACGTGCCATGAGACCAATTAGATCTAATTAGACTTAGATCGAGATTGTGGGACTAGGTAGCACCCACAATTGGATACGTGTAGGCCGTGTCATGGCAATTTGATGACACGGGTTAATTTGGGATTATTTCTTCGACACGGGGGTTGCACATGTCATATTTTGACACGGACACGTAGTTGAGTAGCTAGCACTTTGCATTGCTTAGAAATGTGATTATAGACTTGCTCGTATCCTTTGTGATATATTTGGTGATGTGTCGAGGTCGTATCGCAAGCGTATCATAGATTTGGTGTGATAAGGGTGCGATGCACTCCACGTGTTTGATGAATTGTTCCATGCTCTATTTAGGGTAGTGAATAGTTATATTGTATTATATTTGACGTATATATATATATATATATATATATATATATATATATATATATATATATATATATATGAGAGTTGTGGACTGTCTTTGGGGGATTACCAACTCATGTTGGACTGTTGGGGTTACTTGTATTTAGTGTAGGGTCTGTTATGGACTGAAGGAATGGAAAGTGGTGAACTGATATACTAAGGTACCAGTTGTTGCAATTTCTATAACAACAACTGTTAATAGGAGCCTGGGTTAGGAGAAGCAGCAGTACTCGAGGCACTGAGTAGTTGACTGCAAGCAGTCGGGTAGAGCATGAGTGCATGCATGTTGTACAGCAACATTGCTGAGCACTGTCAGTTACCTTGTGTTGATAGTTTTTAGCAGTACAAATTAGTGGACAAGAGAGCACAGCAAGTTGGTTGGTCACTGCTCAGCACTTGCGCACAAGTACATCTGTCCGCACATCAAAGATGGGAGAAATACAGGTTCCAGTTAGTATGGGTAAGGGTAGTTATAAGAATTAGGGTGTTGAGGCTTGTGTAATTTGGGTATCAAGTGGCAGTGAGTTGAGGGATGAAGTGTTATGTGTGGGTTTTGGTGTAAGGGAGGTAATACATGAGTATCAGTTAGTAACTTAAGATGTCAGTTACTATATTTTAGTGCAATTTTTTGGTTAGTTGATAAATTCTTGTTCAGTCAACAAGTTAAGGGTAGGGTGTTAAGTTATAGAGGAGAGTTAGATGACTGTTCAGATGTTTAATTAGTAATAGTTAAGTTATGTAGATATATCAGTTGTTAGTATATACACACACACACACACACACACACACACACTTGTGAGTTAATAGGTTATATATATTGATATTAGTGTCTGTCAGTATTGTTTAGTTAGATAGATATCTGTTAGTTAGTTGTTAGTTGAGGATGGTCAGTGTTCAAGTGAGATGAGAGGTGTATAGAGTGAAGTTAAGTTTGACTGTATGAGATATCATGAGTGTGTCAGTTAGTTATGTGTATGTTAGTTATATATTATTGGTTAGTATGTTAGAAGTCTGATGTTAGCTATTAGGATGATAGCTGGTTAATGTTGGTAAGTTAGTTGTTGTTAGTATTATTGATTAGTTGTTAGGTATTTAGATAAGTATTGATGAGTTAGATGGTATGGATTAGTTGGTATAATTGCCTAGTTATAAGTCTTTAGTTGTGTATCTTTTATACTATATAGTATTGATACTCGGGTAACCTAATATAGATAATATAGCCTAGATAAGTAGTGTATAGACCCAATATCTTAGAGATGGACTCATACAACCTAGAAATAGCTAGTTTGACCAGGTTTGACTAGTTTGACCTAGACTTGACCTAGTTTGACTATTTTGGCTTAGAATTGGCCTAATAACCTTGAAATTGACTAGTTTAACTTGTTATCATTCCAAAACCTTGTATTGATGTAACTTTCCATATTTAGGTCTTCGGAGCACCATTTCGGATACGGGTTGATACTTTACCCCAGGTTCCAAGCGAATACATCTCTTTGTTAGTTTTTATTTTATGATAGTGCATATATCACATGTTCTAGAACTGTATACTTGCACAGTAGTTACACAGACTGGTATAATATAGATTCTATCAGGAGATGTTATCCCTTACCATGTTCAGCGGGTACTCCTTCATATGTATTTTATCGTGTGTATCGGGTATTAATTTGAATGTACTTCGTGTTCACACATTGCTCGTGTTCAGTGTACCCATAATCGTGTTCATAACGTGTCGTGATTGGATCCATAAGTATTGATTGGGGATGGGGGAGTAGGAGTTGGTTATGTGATCAAGTTAAAGTGTATTTGTGTATATGTCAATTATATATCACACGTGTAATCGAGTTACCATATTGTATTCGTGTTCAACCCAAACCGATTATATAATGAGCTTATACTCTATGGCACAGTAGTTAGTTTTATCTATTTCCATTTAAATTATAGTTATTCATATTGCCTATTCTGCATTCCGGTATATTACATGTTCACTCTAGTTTACTCTATTTCTTATGGCTAGTTATCCTATATCCTTTTCTATTATCTGTTATATATGCTCGATTAAATATTTGGAACTACTTTCAGAGGTATGTACTTAACTCCAATCCTGACTGGATATATTTTTCAGATGATTGGCTTGTGGACCAGTGTCCCACCTACTATGGGCCGCAGGATGACGTACCTTTAGAGTATACTCCTTTAGAGCAGGAGGACCTAGTACCAGATGTTGAGGAGGCTTAGACTTATTATTTAGACTTGTATTAGACTTTTATTGATGTTATTGGCATGTAAATATATTATTTCGGACTTGTGGATGTATTATGACTCTTTTTCTTTATTATTCCATATCGTGCTTTATCTTTCTTTCTTGTTTTGTGATTGAGTATTCCTTACCATTATCATATATCATATTGTACCTCCATTTGGAGTTGAGATGACATTGTCAGGTACCATATATATATTGTGTGAGAAGTTAGATAGTATGGATGACCCAGACAGCGTTCTACCATCGATGTTGCGGCATAGGTTGGGCGTTGAACACTACGCGTGGCCTTATTCCGAGTGTGAGTCATGACAGGCCTCCTCCTTGGCCGCATAGAGTTTGCATCAACGCCCGAACATTTGGCATTGTAGTTTTTTTTCTCTACTAGAGTTTGGGTGCTAAGTGTTTTCTGCGTCAGGCGAGGATGCCACATAGACAGATCAAGGGGACGCCTGGCGAGCACCTTCAGCAACAGGGAGAGAGGCGAGGAGCTCAAGCTTCGTAGTTGGGCGAGGTGCGGTGACCTTTGTTACCCATGTCCTATGGGTCTTCGAGTGGTGAGAACCATTCTGGTTGGAAGAGGCTGCCACATAAGCAGTGGATGCATGTTGTGCGATCCCTACGGCAGAGAGAGAGACGGAGAGAGCTTGCTCCATAGTTAGGTGAGACACGGTGGCCTTTCCTACCCATGTCCTGCTGTCATGACCCGCACCCGGAAAATCGGGCATGAGTCGTGGGTACGTCCAGCCTACGCCGCAACATCGGCGGTAGAACGCTGTCTAGGTCAACTATCTAGATAATAGTCTCACACAAAAATCGCCATGACCTCTCCAAAAGGAGGGCAACCACACAATCAATATATAAAATCTGTCAAGGTCTCAACTCCAAACGGAGGAGCAATATCAAATGATAATCACAATATACTCAATCACAATCTAAGCACGATAAGATGACAAAGAAGACTAACATCTATAAAGTCTAACCAACAACAACTACTACAACAACCACAACATCAATGATAATAATACAACATCAATGATAATAATACAACATCCAAAAATAATATACAAACAAGGTCTCAATCCAAAACCGGAGACAAATCCGGTGCTAAAGCTAATAAAAACAACAACAAGGTCTCAGTGATCCCGGCTACCAACCCGGAAATCACTTCTAAACTAGAGGGTCCCTGTCTGCACCATCGACAGGCTCAGGTCCATAAAACGTCAGACACCACTCCTCCGGATACTCTGAAAAATATGTCCAGTCAGGACTGGAGCAAGTACATCTCTAACAGCAGTTCCATTTAAATGATAAAAACTATAAAACAGTTATAGCAAGTAGCGAGAAGAATGAAGCAAGTATGGAGCAAAAAATATATATGTATCACTGGTGCATAAAGGTAAAGATGCATGGATATCAGAAACAAGATAGAAATAAATGTAAGATACAAGAAATCTAAACTAAGAGTAAGTCTGTGCACATGAACGTGTAGTGAGTCCAACATAAAAAATATGTAGTGAGTCAAGTCCAAAAACATGTAAGTGAGACCAACAAGAATGCAAGTGAGTCCAGACTATAAAGAATGAACTCGGTGTCTTTGAAATACTTGTTTCGACATGTAAACGGCTAGGGGTAAGTACGGCTCACCGCGCACTGGGTGCGCGGCTGCTATCATTCCAGATTAGACCAGAGGGAGTGATTCCTGATGATGCCAGATAGGAATGTTTACATGTCTACTCGAGTATTTCTCCGCCCCGACTAATATAAGTGAATCCAAGACCCGACACGTAAATCAAGATGAGTCCAACCTGAACATGAGTGATGCCTGTAGTGATGCCTGTAGGTGATGCCAGTAGTGATTCCAGAATAGAGGCCAGAAATATGAAATATACGTGTCATAAGTAAATAAATCCAGAAATACCAGTCAGTGTCCCGTGTTGTGCCAGAATAAACAGATGATACTATACTAGAAGCTGAATCATAATAATCATCAGATAATGAAAACTATCAGAGAATGTACTCGCCTGACGTCCTGAGCAACTGGCGATCCGAACTGGTGTCGCAATGACCTATTACGAAAAGCAAGGTTAAACAGGGTTCTAATGAGTTAAACATATATAAAATAACTAAAAATAGGCTTCTAGGGTCGTTCTAGGTCAAACCGGTAAAATCTGGGTCAAAAAGTCAACTCTGGGTCCAAAAAGTCAACTCTGGGTCAAAACTAGGTCAAAAGTTGACTTTGGCGGTCAACCGAGTCAACTATGGTCAAGTCTGGGTCAAACTAGGGTGCTCCTGAAATTCTAGGTCAAACCGAGGTCATTAGGCTAGAAAACTCTCAAACTCGCCTCCTTGAGATACCGGAATACCCTCGGTATCCGATACCTCAACCTAGGCTACGCACCCCGCCTAAACCCGCTAAAACCTATGCTAGCACGCGTAAATATATACACATAAGCATATAAAAATTACTCCAATACTATTCCTAGGCTATTGCTCAAAAACTCCGCTCGAAACCCAATACCTTGGTTATCTTAAGGTATTGAGATACCTCGGTATCTCAAGGTATTAAAATACCGCTCTAAACTCAACCCGACTACCCCTCTAGCTAGCTAACTATGCATAAACATACATATCTAGCTATAATCTAGGCTAAAATATATATATCTAATACATATAGGCATATACCTATATATCTATACCCCATACCTTACCTTACCTTACCTTACCTTACCTTACCTTACCTTACCCTCAAATATATATATCTATACCTAGATATCTAACTATCTATCTAGCTATGTATATATCTATATATATATATAGATCTATATATCTAGCTATCCCTCTACCTATCCATCTACCTATCTAGTATCAACCTATCTAGTTATCTATCTAACTACCTAACTATCATCTATCTACCTATATCTTTCTATCTAACAATCTATATATCTATCCATTATCTATCTAATTATCTACTAATCTATCTATCTATCTATATATATATATATACCCCTCTCTACCTTGCATACTGCTTAAACTGCTGCTGCTACTGCCTGAATGCTTGTTTCTGCTGCTCCTGTTGCTGTATTGCTGCTGCTGAAGCTGCCTTTGCTGCTGTTTATGCTGCTGCAGCTGCAGCACAGTGCAGCAGCATGCTGCTGCTGCTGCTCCAGTCCCAGGTCTGCTGATCCCCCCCTCTCAAACACACATACACACACACCTATATACATACACCCATATATATATCACTATATATATATATACATACATATATATATACATATATATAACTCTATAGATATATATACACACTAACTTATATACATTCTAACACACACACACACTCAAACACAAATCAACACACACACACATAATTATATACATATATCTATATATATATATATATAAACACACATCTATATATATATATATATATATATATACACACACACATATATCTATATATATCTATACATATACACTCTCACACACATACATATATATATATATATCCTCACACACTCTCACACTCACACACCCTCACACACACACTCTCACACACACTAGCACACACACTCACTAACACACAACCACACACACACAACACTCATACATATATATATAAATATATATACATATATACATAAACTCATATATATATACCTATAAACACTCACTCACACTCACACAAGCACTCACTAACACACTCACACAAGCACTCACTAACACACTCACAAACACATAACCACACATATATATATAAATATATATATAAAAACACACACACAAATATATATATATATATATATACATATATATATAAATAAACACAACACACAACACAACGCACACAACGCCCACAACGCCCACCAACGCACGCCCAACGATCCCGACATGCCCCAAACACCTATAAATATATAAAATATAGCCTAAAAATTCTAGCACATACTCCCCGATGCTAACCCAACGCGCGCGCAAGCCCGAAACTAGAAAACCACGCCGAAATGGCCGTTCGGTCATTTCGACGAACACGAGGTGCGCGGTTCGGAAAACCTCCTGAAACGCACACCAAACGAACTCGAAATCGGCCCAAAATTTACTCACACGCTCTAAACGATGTCTAGATCCTAAAAAAAATGCTACCGCATCGATTCTAGGCCCGTGGCGGAAACGCACACGCACTCAGAATCGGCGATGACGAAAACTCCCAAATTCGCCCGAAACGCCCGTTTCTCCGCGACACGGCTTCCCGTGTCCGAACGGAGACACGCACTCACCCTCAAAATACCCGACAACGTCTACCTAGGTCCGTCTAACCTAGGGAATCACCCAAAATTGGGCCAAATTTGGATTCCACCCGAAATTGACACAAAACCTAGTGTTAAAGTCTCCAAACTCAACCAAACTAGTTCCAACTTCCTCCCACGGGTAGCCTAAGGGTCTAGGAAGGTTCTAAACTATTAATTACACTATATAAAAATAATTACAAGGGGAAAAATTAGGGTTTACCTCTTGGGAGTTGGAATCCCAAGCCAAAATCTCCAAAATGCTCCAAATCCACCAACCCAAGCTTCCAAGCTCCCAAATCTAGGCTCTACCCACTTAGATTGGGGAAGAATGTAGGTTAGGGTTTAAATAAGTAGAAGAAATGGAAAGAGGAAGGAAGAAAATGGAAGAGAAACTCACCTTGAAGAAGAAGGAAGAAGAAAGAAGAAGTGGAGAAGAAGAAGAAGTGAAGAAGAAGAAGAGTGGAATGAAGAAGAAGAACCAAGGGGGGAGAGGGCTGCTGTATTCCACGGGTTAGAAGGGGTAGGTAGGGGCCGGCCAACACATAAAATGGGTTTACAAGTTTCCAAATTCCCAAAACGCCCCTACTTGACTTGGTTTCGGGTTCCGAGTTCCAAAAACACTCAAACTAGCTCCAAATCTCTCCCACTAACCTTCTAAAAATATAATAAATATTCTAAACCCAAAAATTAAGTCTCACAGGGGTGTGGGCTGGGTCGAACATGGGTTCACTAGGGTCTGACATGGGTCCAAGCTAGCCAAAATCCTAAAACAATCAATATAAAAATAATACAATCATTAATTAAATATAAATACAATTAAATATAAATAATACACAATTAACTAAATTAAAAATAAAAAAAATATCTGGCTCTGGAAATGGGGTGGTGACAAGCCTATCCTCCTTAGAAAATTTCGTCCTCAAAATTTAAAGTCAATCACACTCTTCTAGGTCAAACCCCCAACAATCACAGTCAAGAAATTCTACCTATACAACATACAAGATCATGGTCCTACTGCCGTGTTATCACAGTCTCAATCAGGGTCACTACACTATCTACCACAGCACAAAGAAAATCTAACAGGTACTAATGAAGCACACCACAAGGAATGGAAAAGGACAGGAAGAAGAACAAAGAGACAGACCTACTAACCCGACACCCGTAGCATCGGCCTCCTCGACCGTCAACGCATAAGCCCTGCCCTGCTGGGGTGTATCCCTCTGCTGGTGCGGGGCATGATGCTGTGCCACAGGTGGCCTAGCTCCAACTCTCTGATCCTGTGCTCCACCCAATGGAGGTGCAGTGGGGCAATCTCGCATCTGGTGAGCAGCGGATCCACAGAACAAACACACCTTCAGCCTCCTCCTACAAATATTCCAAGTGTGTCCTGCCTTCCTGCAGTAGGCACAAGTGGGCACCCTCTGATCCTGACCCTGTTGTGCTGCCTTCTGCACATAGGGACGCTTAGCTGGTCCCGCACTGCCACTCGCACTGCCTGAATCATCCCTGCCTCTCTTGGACTAGAGCCCCAAGTCATCCTCTGCTCTCTGGGCATCTCCTACTATCTGCTCAAAAGTTGCCTCGCGGTTGCTCATAGTCAAAGACTTGACCGCCATGACCAAGCCCTTGCGAAACTTTCTCGCCTTGGCTGCCTCAGTCAAGCCATCCACAAATCTGCCCAGACGACAAAACTCTGTTGCGTACTCGTCCACCGTCATGCTCCCTTGGACGAGTGCCTCAAATTGGCTCTCCAAAGCACTGAGCGCCACATCTGGGAAAAACTTCTCCTTAAAAAGTCTCTTGAAAGCCTCCCAAGTCAGCCCTGGCGCTGCGATCCTCGTATCTGTATGATACCATGTCAAAGCGAGGTCGAATATCTGACTGCCCGCCGCCTCTATCTGTATGCTGTCTGGAATCTGTGCCAGCCTGAAGATGCCCTCAATCTGCTCTATCCAGTCATCCGCGTACAGGATCCCTTCTGTGCCATGGAACTCCTTGGGCCGCATCCTCTGAAAGTCAATAATACTTCCTGGTCTCGGATGCTGAATCTCATCTGCCTGTGGCTGAATCTATGCCACCCTATCCACTGCCGTCATGGCCACCTGGTGGGCGTTCTCAATGCCCAGCCTCATCACATCCACCTGACGGTGCTGCACGTCCATCATCTCCCTGAAGAACGCAAACAACTACGCAGCATCTACTGGAGCAGGAAGTGGTGGAGGAACCACCGGAACGACTGGGGTAGTCCTCGGATCGACAGGTGAAGGAGGATCCCCGAGAGAAGCAGATGCTTCCTCAATCGCAGGAGTGGTGAGTGGAGCGGTAGCAGCTGCCTGAATACGGGCTGGACGAGAGGTAGCAGACCTCTCAGTGGCAACTGCTGGAACGGTACGATGGGATCGTGTCTTCGGAGGCATCCTGAACACAGATCAAAAGAAGTCAATACGGCGCAAGATACGATATCATCAAAGAAGGACAATAATATTTCAAAAGAAAACAATTTCAGAATAATTAGATTGGAATTGTTCCTAGTCGTGATTGAGTACACTCTCATCCTAGATCCTAAATCCTATAGCAGGCTCGCAGCAGTACAACTAAGTTGTTGTACCACCACGATATCGCACTAATTACGAATCGAGACCTGCATGGGCCACCACCAAAAATGTGTCACGACCCGCACCCGGAAAATCGGGCATGAGTCGTGGGTACGTCCAGCCTACGCCGTAGCATCGGCGGTAGAACGCTGTCTAGGTCAACTATCTAGATAATAGTCTCACACAAAAATCGCCCATAACCTCTCCAAAAGGAGGGCAACCATACAATCAATATATAAAACCTGTCAAGGTCTCAACTCCAAACGGAGGAGCAATATCAAATGATAATCACAATATACTCAATCACAATCTAAGCACGATAAGATGACAAAGAAGACTAACATCTATAAAGTCTAACCAACAACAACTACTACAACAACCACAACATCAATGATAATAATACAACATCCAAAAATAATATACAAACAAGGTCTCAATCCAAAACCGGAGACAAATCCGGTGCTAAAGCTAATAAAAACAACAACAAGGTCTCAGTGATCCCGGCTACCAACCCGGAAATTACTTCTAAACTAGAGGGTCCCTGTCTGCACCATCGACAGGCTCAGGTCCATAAAACGTCGGACACCACTCCTCCGGATACTCTAAAAAATATGTCCAGTCAGGACTGGAGCAAGTACATCTCTAACAGCAGTTCCATTTAAATGATAAAAACTATAAAACAGTTATAGCAAGTAGCGAGAAGAATGAAGCAAGTATGGAGCAAGAAATATATATGTATCACTGGTGCATAAAGGTAAAGATGCATGGATATCAGAAACAAGATAGAAATAACTGTAAGATATAAGAAATCTAAACTAAGAGTAAGTTTGTGCACATGAACGTGTAGTGAGTCCAACATAAAAAACATGTAGTGAGTCAAGTCCAGAAACATGTAAGTGAGACCAACAAGAATGCAAGTGAGTCCAGACTATAAAGAATGAACTCGGTGTCTTTGAAATACTTGTTTCGACATGTAAACGGCTAGGGGTAAGTACGGCTCACCGTGCACTGGGTGCGCGGCTGCTATCATTCCAGATTAGACCAGAGGGAGTGATTCCTGATGATGCCAGATAGGAATGTTTACATGTCTACTCGAGTATTTCCCTGCCCCGACTAATATAAGTGAATCCAAGACCCGACACGTAAATCAAGATGAGTCCAGCCTGAATATGAGTGATGCCTGTAGTGATGCCTATAGGTGATGCCAGTAGTGATTCCAGAATAGAGGCCAGAAACATGAAATGTACGTGTCGTAAGTAAATGAATCCAGAAATACCGGTCAATATCCCGTGTTGTGCCAGAATAATCAGATGATACTATACTAGAAGCTGAATCATAATAATCATCAGATAATAAAAACTATCAGAGAATGTACTCGCCTGACGTCCTGAGCAACTGGCGATCCGAACTGGTGTCGCAATGACCTATTACGAAAAGCAAGGTTAAACAGGGTTCTAATGAGTTAAACATATATAAAATAACTAAAAATAGGCTTCTAGGGTCGTTCTAGGTCAAACCGGTAAAATCTGGGTCAAAAAGTCAACTCTGGGTCAAAACTAGGTCAAAAGTTGACTTTGGCGGTCAACCGAGTCAACTACGGTCAAGTCTGGGTCAAACTTGGGTGCTCCTGAAATTCTAGGTCAAACCGAGGTCATTAGGCTAGAAAACTCTCAAACTCGCCTCCTTGAGATACCGGGATACCCTCGGTATCCGATACCTCAACCTAGGCTACGCACCCCGCCTAAACCCGCTAAAACCTATGCTAGCACGCGTAAATATATACACATAAGCATATAAAAATTACTCCAATACTATTCCTAGGCTATTGCTCAAAAACCCTGCTCGAAACCCAATACCTTGGTTATCTTAAGGTATTGAGATACCTCGGTATCTCAAGGTATTGAAATACCGCTCTAAACTCAACCCGACTACCCCTCTAGCTAGCTAACTATGCATAAACATACATATCTAGCTATAATCTAGGCTAAAATATATATATCTAATACATATAGGCATATACCTATATATCTATACCCCATACCTTACCTTACCTTACCTTACCTTACTTTACCTTACCTTACCCTCAAATATATATATCTATACCTAGATATCTAACTATCTATCTAGCTATGTATATATCTATATATATATAGATCTATATATCTAGCTATCCCTCTACCTATCCATCTACCTATCTAGTATCAACATATCTAGTTATCTATCTAACTATCTAACTAGCTATTTATTTATGTATATATCTATTAAACTATTTACCTATCCATCTAATATCTATATAGCATCTATCTATTTATCTCTAACTACCTAGGTATCTAGTTACCTATGTATCTATCTAACCATCTATGTATTAATCTATCTATTTATATATCTATCTATCAACCTAGCTATTCATATATCTACCTATCCATATATCTATCTATCTATCTATTTATCTATGCATCTATCTATGTGTCTATCTATCTTGATATCTTATTAATCTATCAATCTATCTATATGTATCTATCTAACTACCTATTATCCATCTATCTATCATTCTATCTAACTACCTAACTATCATCTATCTACCTAACTATCTTTCTATCTAACAATCTATATATCTATCCATCATCTATCTAATTATCTACTAATCTATCTATCTATCTATATATATATATATATATATACCCCTCTCTACCTTGCATACTGCTTAAACTGCTGCTGCTACTGCCTGAATGCTTGTTGCTGCTGCTCCTGTTGCTGTATTGCTGCTGCTGAAGCTGCCTTTGCTGCTGTTTATGCTGCTGCAGCTGCAGCACAGTGCAGCAGCATGCTGCTGCTGCTGCTCCAGTCCCAGGTCTGCTGGTCCCCCCTCTCAAACACACATACACACACACACACACCTATATACATACACCCATATATATATATATATACATACATATACATACATATATATAACTCTATAGATATATATATACACACTAACTTATATACATTCTAACACACACACACACACTCAAACACAAATCAACACACACACACATAATATATACATATCTATATATATATATATATAAACACACATCTATATATATATATATATATATATATATATATATATATATATATATATATATATATATATATATATATATATATATATATACACACACACACATATATCTATATATATCTATACATATAGACTCTCACACACATACATATATATATATATATATATCCTCACACACTCTCACACTCACACACCCTCACACACACACTCTCACACACACTAGCACACACACTCACTAACACACAACCACACACACACAACACTCATACATATATATATAAATATATACATATATACATAAACTCATATATATATATACCTATAAACACTCACTTACACTCACACAAGCACTCACTAACACACTCACACAAGCACTCACTAACACACTCACAAACACATAACCACACATATATATATAAATATATATATAAAAACACACACACAAATATATATATATATACATATATATATAAATAAACACAACACACAACACAACGCACACAACGCCCACAACGCCCACCAACGCACGCCCAACGATCCCGACACGCCCCAAACACCTATAAATATATAAAATATAGCCTGAGAATTCTAGTACACACTCTCCGATGCTAACCCAACGCGCGCGCAAGCCCAAAACTAGAAAACCACGCCGAAATGGCCGTTCGGTCATTTCGACGAACACGCGGTGCACGGTTCGGAAAACCTCCTGAAACGCACACCAAACAAACTCGGAATCGGCCCAAATTTTACTCACGCGCTCTAAACGATGTCTAGATCCTAGAAAAAATGCTACCGCGTCGATTCTAGGCCCGTGGCGGAAACGCACACGCACTCAGAATCGGCGACGACGAAAACCCCCAAATTCGCCCGAAACGCCCGTTTCTCCGCGACACGGCTTCCCGTGTTCGAACGGAGACACGCACTCACCCTCAAGACACCCGACAATGTCTACCTAGGTCCGTCTAACCTAGGGTATCACCCAAAATTGGGCCAAATTCGGATTCCACCCGAAATTGACACAAAACCTAGTGTTAAAGTCTCCAAACTCAACCAAACTAGTTCCAACTTCCTCCCACGGGTAGCCTAAGGGTCTAGGAAGGTTCTAAACTATTAATTACACTATATAAAAATAATTACAAGGGGAAAAATTAGGGTTTACCTCTTGGGAGTTGGAATCCCAAGCCAAAATCTCCAAAATGCTCCAAATCCACCAACCCAAGCTTCCAAGCTCCCAAATCTAGCTCCAACACCAAATCTAGGCTCTACCCACCTAGGTTGGGGAAGAATATAGGTTAGGGTTTAAATAAGTAGAAGAAATGGAAAGAGGAAGGAAGAAAATGGAATAGAAACTCACCTTGAAGAAGAAGGAAGAAGAAAGAAGAAGTGGAGAAGAAGAAGAAGAAGTGAAGAAGAAGAGTGGAATGAAGAAGAAGAACCAAGGGGGGAGAGGGCTGCTGTGTTCCACGGGTTGGAAGGGGTAGGTAGGGGCCGGCCAACACATAAAATGGGTTTACAAGTTTCCAAATTCCCAAAACGCCCCTACTTGACTTGGTTTTGGGTTCCGGGTTCCAAAAGCACTCAAACTAGCTCCAAATCTCTCCCACTAACCTTCTAAAAATATAATAAATATTCTAAACCCAAAAATTAAGTCTCACAGGGGTGTGGGCTGGGTCGGACATGGGTCCACTAGGGTCTGACATGGGTCCAGGCTAGCCAAAATCCTAAAACAATCAATATAAAAATAATACAATCATTAATTAAATATAAATACAATTAAATATAAATAATACATAATTAACTAAATTAAAAATAAAAAAATACCTGGCTCTGGAAATGGGGTGGTGACACCTGCGGGTCTTCTTAGCCTTTGCTTGCCTTGGAGAATGACTTGAGTTGTCCCCGGAGAGCATGTCTTCGAAGGACTGTTGATCGAAGCGGACCACCAGCATCCTTTGAGTAGACCCGAGCTTGGCTGCGTCGGATTGCACCACAGCTTTCTCATCAGAGGAGAAAGACGTCCCAAGCAGAGTCGTCATCTTGTTCGCCATTAAATTCAAAGGATCTAAAGGAGCTTGACTTAATCAACAAATGAAAGAAAGTACAAAGTGGTCCTGGACGGATAATCTAAGTACAATATTTTTTGATCTGGGGTGTAGCGATGGACAAGGAGTGCTATGGCGTCTCTTTTACTCCATGGACGATCCGATGCAGGGTGAGGTAGCTTACATTCTCTCTTCGCTCGTCTCGGTATGCTCTCCCTCTGTATTGACCGGGAGTGGTGTTCTCTCTCTGAAGCAGAAGAAAAAAGCCAGCCCCTAGAATGTTCAAGTTTCTCCTATTTATAGTGATAGTGCTGATGGGCTATGGGTGCCATATATGCCTATGTTTGGTGTCCGCATATGGCTCTTTCAACAGAATGAGGTTACAACTGTCACCACATACCATAGGCCAATTTCCACGTGGTCTTGGTTGAGATATATTGTTGAAGAGATCTCGGGGTTGTTACCAACCCGTTGTGTGCATGACTTAGTCAACTGGACACGTAGTCAGCACCAATTGTGCCTCTGCAGTTGTAACGGAAAGATCTTGTGAGCTGGAGGCCATATAGCATCTTGGCCGCATGATCGCGAGGCCGTATGGGTCTTATTGCCGGATACATGCTCTCGTTTGGGCCTTGGTCTAATGGACACTCTGGCCTCATGATGGCGAGGCCGCATGGGTCTTGTAGCTGCATACGTGCTCTCGTTTGGCCTTGGTCGGATGGACACTTTGGTCGTATGTTGGTGAGGCCATATTCAAACTCACGTCTGGCCTTGGTCAATGGACACATTAGACGCATGTTGGCAAGGCCGTATAGGGCATAGCCGCATACGAGAGAACATGTGGCATGGCACGTTTGTCGAAGCAATTAATGTACTGATGTGACTTATTGTCTTTTTCTGAGCCGTCGTCTTCACGAGTCTCGAAGCATCTCAGAGTGGTGAGTGATGTGTCAGAGCTTCTAACAGACTTCGGAATCTATGTCAGGAAGTTTTTATACGGCCTTCCTGCTCTGTGTTCTTTCAGGCCACATATATAATACTATGCGACTTTTCTGCGATTTTGTTGATCAGGTCGGATGTGGCCCTTCTGTGGGTTGACTGTTCAGGCCGCATGTGACTTTTCTGCGACTTGATTGTTCAGGTCGCATGTGGCTTCTCTGCGGCTTGTTGAGGGGGCATGACCTTTATGCGGCCTGCATAATTTTTTTATGTTTCTACAATGTTCTTTTGGGATGATGCTTTACAGCGTTCTTCTTGCATAATGTTGATTCATGAAGTTCTTCTAGAATGATAATTCACATAGTTCTTTTGGAATAAGGCATTTATCTCCCTCCTATCTCCCCCTAACGGCAAAAATTCTATCTTATCAGAGTGGCTGATCGTAAATTTTGCGTTAAAGATATCTTATGACTAAAAGATTTAATAATGTAAGGAGGTAAACATATAAATTATCAATACTATAATTCATAAAATATATGCCAAGATTACAGTTTCAAATAATATAACCCATAAAAAATCTAAAAATAATACAATTCTAAATTCGGATACAATCTTCAGGATTGATGTTTTAGAAAAAAAAATCTTAAGGATACAGAGTTGACAATTAGGTATGTTGTAATCTTGCTTAGAGATAGCCATACGAATTAGTTTTGATAATTCTCATCACCATTATTCCAGGATGTCTTGGTCGATCATGACACAGTTTAAAAGTTATGGGATTATTCGACTTCTGTCTCACAATGGACCCTTATGATTAAGCTTCTGGCTCATCATAGTATGTGATTTGACATCCCCAATGTGAGTAACGCATATTCCTAGTGAATAGCTAGAGAATCTATTTAAATGAACTTCTGGTTCTCTTAGACGAACTTCTGGTTCTCTAGAGTAGTGTTTACATAAAAGTATTCCTTATTTCACTTGCTCAGAGTTTTAATATGATACCCACTTTCCTTTATATCCTTAAAACTCAGTAAAATTCTTCTGAAATTATAAGAGTATTAATATATTGGGTAAAATGTGCTCTGTCGGAGCCTTCGATTAATTTAAGCAAGACCAGCTAGCATGGGTACTACATTCAATCTAGTATTATTGTGGAGAAGAAGGATCATATTCTTAAGGATTGTGTGTATAACAGTATTGTAAACTTTCCAAGTAAAAATGTCTATAGAACTTCAAGTTTATGTAGGACAACCAGACATTTGTAGTCACCATAAGGATTGGACAAACTTATGGCACAAACATTTTAAAGTTTCTAATTTATATGAGATTGCAACTTTAAAATAGATGCAACTATGAAATACCATCATTCATGTTGGTTTTGTAAGTTATTTAGACATAGAACTTCATGTCTATGATAGTTTGTAGGAGAACTAGACATCAACCTCCTTTTTGTTTTATTGGAAAGTCTAAAGTAGTATCAACCATATTTTGTGATTGTCAATTTTGGCCTTTTCGGGGGCCAGCAACCCGCTGCGACCTGCAAAATTTAGTTCGCGGACGATTGTTTTCTCCGGGATATGCAACACAACACCTGTTATGTATCATTTGGGGTGGTACGAATCTCAAACAAACAAATAGCTTATTTTATGCAAAATTAATAAAAAATATATAATTTTTTCAACATAATCAATTCTTCTAACAGATGAAAGGCATGTAAATAATGATATAATAACATATAGGCAAATCACACTACATAGATCTCTATAGTACCCAAAGTCAGCGTCAAATCCTTAACTTCCTTTCAGAAGGTTATTAGGCATATGATACAACAATCAATTAAGAAGTGTCCATTTTGTTTCAACTTGGAATTAAATATAACTCGATTATTTGTAAGGCCAACTATTTTTAGTTACTCGGTGATATCAACTAAAAGTAACAGAATAAATATGATTCAATTCACTAACATTTATACAAGTTGTGAGTCTCAGTATCTTACTGTGCCGTGCCTCCTAGATATTTAAAGGAAAATACATGTTAAATAAATATAATATGTTATTCCATAAACATGCTTAAAGGCCATTTTGGTAGCTGTATTTGTTTCTCTTTCTTATATGTTGTATTCTAAACCATCATGCATCAGTATTATAATTAATGGGCTTTCTTGTCAAAATAAGTAAACTAGGCACTTCAACCATTAAATTATGATTGTAAAATATACAAATTATTTTAAGTTGAAAGCAATGGAATTCCACTTTTAGCAATATATTTACATTAGATTCGTGATTAATTAATGGAACAACTAACATATTAGATACATCTGAATCAATTAAATTAAAGTAATAATACCGGTTAAATCCTCAATTATCAGTCTCCAAATATATCAACATAGTTCGTGAGTGTTTAAATACACATTTGTTCATCATTCTGGAATATAATCTCTATCTTAACGTTCAATAATAGCAATGAAGATATTAATGTAATGACTATCAGTACTATTGTTCTGCTGCTAACATTGACCATAATTCAGTAGCGTCAATAAGAAGGAACAAGTAAGCATGTTCTTGTTTACTTGGTTTCATAATGTGCACTCAAAATGAAGCCTCGGAAAAGAACCACGTGAACAGAAGAAACTAATGAGCAAATTGACAAGCAAAAATAAAAAGATTTTCGTCTTTATCCAAACCAACAAACGAAACTTACAAACCATAGTTTATCAAAGATATTGCTAGTTAACACATGCATACATTATATGTTGCAGTTCATTAAAAGTTTTACTTTTGATTTCAGGTTAACCATGCAAAATAATTGCACATTCTCTTCAACAGACTCTCGTATGCAACTTAATTAAATATATCCTGCAAACTTGCACCCATGCTTATGTAGAAAACATAATAAATAAATAAAATAGGACTAGATCTCTAACTTTCGGAAGACCAACGGAGAAAAATAGATAGCAAAAAGAATTATTATTTTTGCATATTTACATCTGACCCAAACCGACAACCTTTCTCTTGTCTTGTCGTAGTTAAACCGGTGATCTGAATCTCCTCGAACAATCGTGCTAATAACGTGTTGGCAAAATGAAAGAGAGAAATTTTTTGTAGCCGATTAGGATGCTCAAAGACTTTTCTCATTAACAATATATATAAGAGAGAATATATTAGGGGTTGTTATGAATATGGATAAGGGCATCCATATTTGGGTTATCCAAATCACAACACTAACATATTTCCGCTCTTGCTCTCTGCAAAACCACGGTAGCGCCTTTTAATTTTATCTCTGTATTATTGAGTGAAAGGTTAGTTGGTGGATGGGAATATTTATGATTAGAAATCAATTCACAGGATTGGATCTCTCTACGTACATGGGAATTTATGGCTGGCAATCTATCTGCCTCGAGTGGAATATGGTAGGATTTCGGGTCACCAATCCCTCTTGGTTGCTTGAATGTGCCTTTATTTTGATTCTTCTAGTTGGTTCACATCATACAAAGTCCTCTCTTTTGTCTTCACTAATTTGGCAGATCTCTGCATAACTTGCAGAGTAACCACCAAGTAACTGTAATAACAATTCATACCAAGGAGGAGAGTTGAAAACATATAACCAATACCAGATACCCACATTCTTTGGCAGCCTAACTGTCGTGAAGTGCGGAGTAATTTTGGTACCGGGATTCAATAATGGTCCACACTAATTTTATGTTTACCGAACTCGAGTGGCTCTTGTGGTTACCAAGAAGAAATATAAGATCATGGCTCTTGTGGTTACCGAGAAGAAATATAAGATCAGTGGATAGAGCCATTCAAAAAAAAAAAACACTAATCTTAGTCTCCAAATTATAAGCCACTTGAACTACAAAGTATATACTTTATATATATGTCTATACTAATGTATAATACAAATATCAGGAGATATCCCTAATTTTTTGTGTAAGCCCTTTTTAGCTAAATATGTCATTATTTATGGATAAAATATTATTTACTCATCCATTATTATTTTATACGAATCTAAAACCGTCATCATCTCTTTCTTTTACTTATATTCTCTCTCTCTCTCTCTCATATATTTTCTTTACATGTCATTGATCTGATCCGATGGGTACAGTGGGCACGGATTGGATTTGGATTTCAAGATAGATGGTACTCTATGAGATTATGGACTCTTCGTCTTCATCAGCGACGTACGGGATTGCCAAAACAATGAGCCAAGGTTGGCCCTGCCCAGGATAAACTAGGCTGGAGCCCAAAAATTATAGAGGCACCAACATGACGTATCTAAATTATAAAGCAGTATGTACCATGAGCCACCATGAACACAAAGTAGTTGTGGTATAGCGTCTCGGCCCCCCATGAGCTCAGGACCGGCCCAGCAAGGAGCAGGAGCACATCAGGGTCGACAAGGAGCTCGACAACATCCGGACCAGGTATTCAAGAACGAGAAGGTCAGCCTTTGCTTCTTAACTCAGTTCCTATGAAACAATCCATGTAATATTTTTGTATTTCTAGACTTTGATACAATTTCTTGTGGTGATTCATCTTTGAAATTAATGTAACAAATGTTGTTGTGATATCTAAATAAATTCGAAATAAAAATAATTGTAGGTAAGGTTAATGGTGTGTTAGGCGTTGTTTTTTTTTTGCTAATTTTGACCTAAATTAGTGTACGTGTATGGAATTTGAAAAAAGCCTTGAAGATGAACTCTAGTATAATAATAAAAAATTATCGGGGCACTATAAAATTTACTCGGGGCTAGCCCAGTTTAGAGGAACTTTACTCAGTGTAGCAAAAAATATACTAGGGACTGCCCTCCCCCACCCCCCCATCCCACCCTAACCCAAACATTCTAACTCTCTCTCTCTCTCTCTCTCTTCAAAATCTTTTTCCTCCTTCCTTCACTTTAAAATCCTAAACTTTTTCCTGCTCCACCACCTCCAATCCCAAATATCAATCAATTTCTGAGATGACACACAAAGCTTCTTCACAATCAAGATACAAATATCTTCTTTCCGGTCTTATTCTTTCATCGTCTCCATCTCTAAAATTTTTTTTGTATTTTTTATTTCATTTTAAAAAATAGTCTTCTCAATCCTTGTTAAAACTGAATATCATAGTGTAGTAACATAAAGTAGCTTTAGGATGAACAATGGTCGAATTTTCAATGTTTCTAACCATTTTAGGGTTTCGATTTCCGCCACAATCGCGAGTTGGAATTACTCAAGGCTGTAGAAATTTTTACAGTTTTGTATGTTGTGAGGACTGTAAAAATCTTCTATAGTCCAGAATATTTCAAGGACTGTAAATTTTTTTACAGTCTTCATGTATATTCAATTTTTTACCATTTTTTTATTTGAAATATTTTGTTATGTTATAGCCGCGATCCGAAGTCCCACTGCTTCGGAGCACAAGGCACGCAATGTTGAGCGAGATATTGAGATATCTATCACTATCGTAGAACCCGAGGCACCCTCTCAAGCTAGAAAATGTTGAACGAAACAGACTACAACTCGTTCGAAGAAATTGGCTCCTAGTAGTCCTTCTTCTTCCTGCTCCTCCTCAAAGGATAATGTACCTACTGTCCGAAAAGGGTAAAATAATGGTTTCAGACCTTCTCAGCAGCCAGATAGTCCAACCGAGAAGACTTATCCAAATAGTTGCTTCTATTGAAGTCGATCGAGAACCAAATTGCATACCAAATATGGAACGATCCAACAAGTACATTATGTTGTTAAATTAAGTTTTTTTTAAATAATTATATTTTATATTTCTAATTTCTAATTTCATCCAATTGTTTATATTTTAGTAGAACTCGTGTATGTTAATTATCATGCCCCAGTACCGAAATACGAAGACGACCATGGCCAACTATCCCGTACAACGTACTATGCATTGTATGACGATCATAGCTGTAATAAGATAATGGGTGCATGCTACAATCAAGTCTCCTATGGTTAAGAACTTTTACATCTCAATCATTCAAACAAGAAACAGTAAACATAGAGCATATATGCATATATGATAAAGCAATAAGGCTCCCAAACGCTTTCTCAAAATATTCTAGAGACCATCTGTGCAAAATAAGAAGCTGAAAGAGTAGCAAAAGTATATGACAGTGATCATCTGCAGTCTGATTTAATACAATCATGTAAGGAGACTAATATCCAGACGTGCCGGCTAACAGGTACCTGTGGCTAAACGCCCCAAAAGAAGTAAATATACAATGACGAACAGGAAAGAAGAAAGAACACTCGTTATCCTCTGCGACCATGTTCCTAGAATGCGCCATGAGTTGGGGGATAGTACGCTAGATCCTCGGGTGCTGGCTCAAAACCTGGACATGCAAAACCAATGGGATTAGACCCCAAATAGCAAGTACCAGAAAGGAAGCACAAAATAAAGAAACAAAAACCCAAGAAATAATTATATAATAATAAATAGGTTCAGTATCGTAACTCAGGTCCATGGCATATCCTAGCACAAAGGCCCAACCCTACAATCAAATAAGGACAAGGGTTGAACCATCACACTATGATAGTCTATTTTCCTAGGCTACTAACCGAATAATACAATCACAACCAAGTCCATTTTCTTTATATCGGTCAATCATTTGTACTGCTTGCTATTTGTGGAGTCTGGGATTATCTCAGAAAAATGCATAAAAGGTATCATCAGATCACGCCATTGCCGAACATGAGCTAACCGAGCCAAATAAGGAATATACAGGTACTTTATGATGCACCAGTTTTTCGTAGGGCCACTGTGCTAAAATACGGTATTAGCGGTTCCAGTGCTCCTAAAGGGAGACAATGGCTCGACGTTATTTATAATAGGTCAGATACTACACTCACTAAGGCGGACGATATACAATATCTGTGATGGCCAGCCCACAACGCACTTAGAATGAATCTCTGTGGGAAGATTCGTTGGCATGATCTCGGGATACTGTTTCCTCCAAATGTTACTACCACTTTCATCCATTGGTTTCTTGGTTCTAAATTATCCTATTAACCAATAGTTTCTTGGTTTTTTTTTTGTGTTGGTGAGAATGATGAAGGGAGAGGCATGGATTGCTGACGTGGGTGATCCAACGACCATGATTAATTCACCTCTTTTCTATATACCTTTATATTTTCTCTCTCTTCTTTTTTTTTGTTTTTTTATTTCTCCCCCTCTTCTCTTTCCCTTGGGTTGTGCTTAGAGCTAGCCTTAAGGACTTGGGTCTGGTGTCTAACCCCTTAGGAGGAGGAGTAAAAGCTTGGGTTTGTTTGTTATGATCCTAGACAAGTACATCTTGCACACAGTGAAATCAACCATAATTTTCTTGTGTTTTCATTTTTCTTTGGAATATTGAGTATTTATAGTCTATGATATGCTTCTCTAAACTGTTTACACCTTTTATATATGGCATTTTTTATTTTGGTAGATGGTTTCAGGTAGATCTAGTATTCTAGGTGCTATCGTGTGATACCGTAGAGAAATTTGGTATCAGTTGCAATACACAAGTTTTTCTCTTGAAAACTTAGACTTATATGTTATATGAGACCGACCCCTATCTTTATATCGTGTTGGTTTTTGAGTTTGGTGGAATCAGAACACTTTTTGATTCCCCAAAACCTTTTTTTAGTATTTCTGATATGATCACCTTTTAATCTCAGAATTTGTGAAAACTATTGCTTTTATATTGTGGAGAATTTAATTTTATAGGATTTTGACATTTGAAATATCCAATTTTGATTTAAATAAGGATTTTATGGTGAAATAAGTTTTGAGAAATGGCTGCTATATTAGAGCGGAATATCAACTATATACTACGGCGTACCACCGATATACATTTTTCCCACTAAAAACTTGTTGGGTTTTGTCGATATTACGCGATATACCTCCCAAAGATCCCTTTTTTGCCTATTTTGCTATTTTTTTCTCAATGGTTTTGATTTTATATTATAATCTTATGATTTATATAGTTTTGGAAAGTTGTATTCCCCATATACTTAACACAAGTGCATGTCCTTCACGACACCGTAAAATACTTGTTGTGTGTTAACCTATTACATTTGGCATTGGAAAATCAACTGTGAGTATTATCCATTGTATTACGTATTTTGAGTTAGGAGAATGTTCGCCAATGGTTAGCTCATGAATAACTCTTACTCATTGCTCGTCATTTTAGAGCGATTTTCTACTGTCTACAACTTGAGAACCGAGTATAGACCTTATAGGTTAATTGACTAGTAAATTCATATAGTCATTTGGAGGGGAGGATATATAAGCTACTAGCAACTCCGATTGCTAAAGGCCACATGAGGCATGGATAACCTCAATTGGCGTGGGCTTCATGACCTACTATGTGCACGTGTTACGTCACTATACGTTCATGTTCATGTTCTAGTTATAAGTACTTGATTGTGTATGTTTCACTTGTTACTTGTTTATGATATGTTTGTGTTACAAGGGTGTACTCGTACCATTGGCGATCCATGTACTTGCAATGCAGGTGGTAGCAAATTTTCTCAACTTGCATTTTTATTAATTAAGTCTTGTGATAACCATAGCTAGTTAACTTGTATCAAGCCATAAAGATTGTTTGACCATGCTTTTTTGGTTGTGCATTATCATTCCTGCTTGTATTTTAGTTTATTTATTGGTGCGTGGTTAGATGCTAAGTTCTGCTCGAGTAATAGTCTGCACTCCGGTCCTTGTTTGGTTTAAAGGTTGTAGTCCCACTCCGGAGTAGTCCCTAAGTTCTCTCGCCATTTTATCATGCTCTATAGTTAGGTTATGTTCAGTATTTTATTTCAATTTTTTTGGTGCTTTCTCGAGATGCATGTATTGGTACCACACTAGTCTCGACCTACATTTATTTATTTGTCTTTATAGTTGTGTTGTTGATTTATTCTGTGAGTTTAATCTTTCACCTCAAGCTCCTTTGTAGTACTTGTTGCTTGGGGTTCTGACCTCACTAGTTTTGTTTGGCCAAATTTATCTATGGAGCCTGAGGATCTACCTTATCTCCAGCTTGATGGTTTGCATGCTTAGATCAGCAGTCCTGGCTCGCAAGTGGGATTTCTATTTTGTACTCCTTGCTATCTTATTCTTTTATAACGTTTAGCCATGCCATGTGTTAGCCATTTTATTCTGGAGCATGTTCCATCTGACTTCGGTCAACGTGGTTGTGTAACTAGACATAGGCTGCTATTTATGATCATATATATTTATACTCTACTAGTGTAACATTTTGTCCTACTAGCTTCATGATCATATATGATATAATGTTTGCGATACCTTACTACTTTTCATCTATAATATACTCTTGTTACTTGTTATTGTTGGATTAAGATATTAGGATTTGTTGGCCTTATGGTTGATGACATTGCATGTTAAAGTCCTTCTAGTTGTCATCTAGACAGTTGTGACTATCGTACAATATTTTTATACCTTATACGGAGTAGCTAGCATGGATCGTCCCCGTATTTCTCAGTATTATGGGAGCATGATGTGACAAATTTATATTCTTGCTTGATTTATTTATTTGATTTTTGCTCCCCATATAGCCTTCCTTGTGGTACTTATTATTTTGGGATTTTGATCCCAGCGGTTTTGCATTGACTAGATCTCATAGCAGAGCCAAATGATTTACTGTCTCTCTCTTTAGATGGTGACCACCCGGAGGATGGTGATCCCGGAGCATGAGTGGTTTCTTATTCACCAATTGTACATTTTGTCTATTATTTTCGACATTTAGCCACATACACGTGTTAGCCTGAGTTTTGAGAGGTTATTCCCATCTGCGGACAACCAATTCACATGTATAGACTGCAACTATGTGTGTGTGTGTGTGCGCACGCAAAAAATAAAATAAAATTATATATATATAAATAAAATAAAATTATATATATATATATATATATATATATATATATATATATATATATATATATATATATATATATATATATATATATATATATATATTATCTTACGGTATTTTGTACTGTTAGCTTCTTGATCTTGTATGTTTTAGTGTTTGGGATGCCTTATAGTTATATATGCATGTGATATAATTTTGTGCTTTTTTCTACGTTTGATTGAGAATAGGATCTTGTGGACAATAAAAGACTGTTGGTTTGAAGCAAACCTCTTTGTCTTCACAATCGTAATCATATTGTAAAATAATGGTGTACTCTGCAACGTGTAGCTGGCCGAGTTATGACCCCACTCTACGTATTTTGAATATGGGACGTGATATCCTATTAATCTGCTAGGCTGCAAGCCTAAGACCTCGCTCGTAAATACAATGGGGATAGCGTCTAGCAATGCTAGATAGCCATCCAGCGAGGCTGATAGCTCACCTGAACGACGAAACTACCCAGTTTTCACTGAGATATTGCCTGTACGGTGAAGCTTGTCAATTTGGTTGATAGCTTGCTTATACGACAAAAGCTAATGGTGGAAATCTTGATTGTATAACGAATCTAGCTGTCTTGACTAAAAGCTTGCCTGGTCGATAAAGATACCCAGTTAGGCTTATCAAACTTTGAGTACATGACAAAGTTAGCAATTTAGGAATGTTTGACCCAATTTGAACTTGGATGAGCAATTTAGGGGCCAAATGATCATTCAACCTCTTGGAGACTTGTAGGAGCCTGGCTGTGTATGAACCATTTGATGAGTTTCCTATAAGCTGTCATTTTTAAGTGTCAACAAGTCATCTAATTCATTAGGTGATGATCGAGATTGTCACCGTCGAGACGGTGGACAAGCATTACTAGGTGAGAATCCTGATAAGGGGTTGGGAGGTTTTCTTCTAGCGATCGCCATTGTAATTCTTTCTCTTAAGAAGTATAATGGTCAACTCTCCGGATATGAGAGTTGACATATTTATTGTATTTGTAATATTTGATTAATAAATGTTAGGATTTGTCCGGATGCCGTGGCCATTACTTATCACGCGTGTTTGTTTTTGCTTGGACTCGTAGAACATGTGTAAGATCCCTAATCCTAAAAATCGTATTTCTCTATTATTTAATTGATTTATAGTAGTTATGAGATAAATAGAGAGAATAGATTTTAGGATTTGTGGGGCCATTATAAATTTTTCCTGATTTATTCTATGTAGGAGACTCTTTGGACAGTTGTTAGCTTAATGGTGTGCACCAATATAATTCTAAGAAATTTCTTGTGAATAGATATGTATATATACAATTACTATTGGTTATTGGATATCAAACCGCAACTCCTAAACCCACTACCCGCATACACCCGAAACCCGCGTAGAAAATATCAACAGTAGTAGTAACAAAACCAACCTTGTTATTTCCTTCTCCGCGCGTAAAGCAATTCCGCGCGTAAACTCTTTCCACCGCTTCTTACTTCATCTGCGCGTAAAGAACACCACACGCCTAAATTCCTCTCTACGCGTAAAACAAACCCAAGAGTAAACTCCACCACCGCCTAAAATTTTGCTCCGCGCATAAAACAAACCTCCACTGCTCTGCGCGTAAAACAGAACTTCACCGCTTATTTTCTCCTCCGCACATGTGGGGAAAATATCAGCAGCAGAAGCAAAACTCAACTTTGCTTTGCCTTGTTCTTCTACACGTGTAAGTTTCTCATTCCACCACTCCTTAAAAATATCCTCAACCGCACACCTAGACCAATAAAAGGAAAACAACAGTGGCAATAGTTTCTTAACCATTAAGTAAATCCCACCGTCTCCTTATTCCTATATATAATTACTACTCCCAAACCCTAGCCCCACTTCTTCATTACGACAACTTCACACTGTTGAACGTACAAAATTCAGGACTTTTGCTCGGCAAGTATACCTTGCCATTGTACTAATTATTTACATTCCAACTAATGCATGCATATTTATTTCTGCTGATATAGATGTTATTTATGCAGATTTTGGACCTATTTTATGAGACCACCCCAGTATCATGTAGCATCAGTAGGTTCATTGGCCGTGACACAGTTGTTACACGAGTTATGAGTCTCATATAGATTCTGGACTACGTACCGGGTTGGCCTCCTATACGTATGAGCCGTACGTTAAGGATAACTGCTAATAGAAACTTTGTATGCTAGAAGACTCTGCAGTTATTATAGGACTAGGGACATAGTCTACTGAAGTACGGTGGTCCAATCCTTGTCCTTGTTTGGTTGTAGGATTGGGCTAGGGTACTAAGGATAGGATATGAACCAGACCATGGCATGGATGTGGCATGATTAAAGCATTGGGCAGGGAGGACTACTAGTAGGCGTATGGGACACCCCACTTCCTTTATGCAGATTCCACACTCGACTGTTACTGTTTACATGCGCCCTTGTACTGGGGGCATATGTGGCATATACTAGCCAGTTGTCACGATTGGTGAATTACGT